>DVQM01000487.1:0-17042 GCA_018231645.1 Heliconius ricini
TATATATATATATATATATAATTTATGTGGATACTTATATAATATTTTCTGTCTTGCTTTTCTTTCTCATATTCTTCTTTTCTTGCAATATTCTAACAATTTAATATTAACATGCTATTTTTGCTTAAATAATTATTATATAATACTGTGCCATTATCTTTTTAAATAATGTATATTTCAATTTAAATCGATAGTTTAAAACAAGATTTGCTGTCACTTTTTTTCCGCACCCAATTGGTGCGAACATACAAATAATATTTCTTATTGTTTTATTTTGATTAACCGATTGCAACCTTATCCTAGTTGGTTGGTAATTGCATTCTTAAAAGCAGCTGCAGTTTACTTTTAATAATTTATTTCTTTTATCACCGATTATATGAGTATGTGAGTATTTGATGCTTATATACTGATATGCATGTCTGTTCATATTACGTTTAGCACTGTTTTTTTATCACTTTAGAATTAATTTCTTGTTGCATGTTTGTAAACACCTTTAGTCCCCTCTTGTATTTATAAATCGCTCTCAAGATCTCGATCTCAGACTTGAGACCGATTTACAAATATTTATTAGTTATTTCTTGGTTTGATGAATGAACTTACAATTTGTATGTAGAGACACTTTGACACAGTTTTACCATGTCTTTATGTTAAATAATGTTTAAGTATTATTGTTTTTGTACAGCTGTATATGACATAAATGTAAATATATCCTTATATAAGGTAGAAATAAAAAATTACAAATGTTTACTGTTTTATTAAAAATCCTTCTAAGTTTATTATAAGTTATTATAATTGGATTTTCATATTTAGTTCTTTGATTTATTTATTTATATTGATTTATATCTTTATTTTGTATAAGTATGTAAGATGTGATATTCTCATGCAAAATAACTTTTGTACTATGAGTGCACCTGCCACTCAAACTCGGTGCAGTTTGTCGAAAGTGTCAAACGTATTTGAAAACTTTTCTGCTACACTAGACACTCAGACTCACTACGTGTTTATACACCGATACGACACTACTTATCGTGTCACAATATTTTTTTCAAACAAAACGAGTGTCTCTAATACTCGTGTTTATACAGAGATACTCGATGTAGTATCGTACATAGTGTCGCAGCCAAAACATACCATTGTACTATTACGCATTACCCAGCAACACAAAGGAGAGTAATGTGTTTATCGTTGCATACTTATTTACTAATACTAATTACAAATTATTATTTTAATTCTTGAAAATGATTAAAATATATTAAACTTCACTTCCCAGCAACATTTTACCTTCAAACAATTAACATGCTTCGTGTTATACGGTAGTGATAGTTTTCTTATGAATCAGGGGCTTGTGGTCAAACAACGCTTAATACTGTCCGTTCCGGCAACGCAGCCAGTGGTCACCAATTTTAAATACCTTTATTATACTCCTTTGTTTCGTCATCCTTTGTTCAATCATTTACTGCTCGCATGAACGACTTATTTCCCATTTCATTGTTCTTGTTACAAAACAAAGCGCGGCGTTGAGTCCCGCCACTGACTAGACGCATATAAAAAACAGAAATATACAATAATATTTGTTATTACACTACATAATATTTATTATTAAACAGCAATTTAAATAGTAAGCGAATTAATAAACCTCAAATTTTGATATTAAAGCGACCGACGATTAAAAACTGTTGGTGACCGCTGACAAAACGATAGTATGGCCTTCGCAATGCCGGATCAACGAATTATTGAGCTTGTTTCCTCTTAATATAATTATATCTTTTTCATCGACTGTCCATTATATAATTCCTGGTGTAATTTTATGCACATTAATAATTAAAATAGATTTGAATCGGTAACTTTTTATAGACAAGTCTATTATTACATTGCACTGCTATAGCCTATTGTCTTAAAAAGCATGCTATCTATACATTTAAAATATATCTATAGATTTATAATATACCTATATATGTATTTAATCTCAAAGTATTTTTGGTTCGCTTTTATAAATATAAACCTAACCTTATTCATAAAACTTGGAATAGTTCAATAGGATTATTAACTTATTAAGTCTGATACTAGGATCTCTTACATATCTTACTGTGTATCGTCGAGGAAATAAATGACTTACCTACATTGCATGTCTCCGTCTACATTTTTTATTATTTTATTTAGAACACATGATTTCATTGAAAATGGTAATAGATCACTTGACTTTTCTATTTCTTAAGCCCATTTAGCAGTACAAATCATTGGGATGAGATTTTTTAAAGTTAGTTATCTATTTTCTTACTAAAAACTAGTTTTGATATTTATTAAAGTAACCATATGGTATTATAGTTTAATATTTCATTCTTAGCCTCACTCAATTATTGAAATTTCATGAACTCACACTCAATTAATGAAATTTAATGAAAATTGAAAGATTGAAATTTCTATTATTCTTTTCGGTTCTTTTAATTGTATTTGATTTTCGAGGACTTTATATTTCGAGTGCTAACCCGTCCCGAACATTCAATTTGGACCCGCTTAATCTCGCAGACCCTCCAGCACGGTCAAACGCATTTTAATTATGAAATTGACATATCACAAACACGGAGACCGGTGGCGCGTTCTTTTAATATTGTACTATAACTTTAGAACACGATTTTGTATGTATATTTTTACTAAAGGTTAATTATAACAGAGACAATATACAGAGACAATATATTATATAAATATTAATATTTTTCCACAGATTATTATCGAAGGAACTTTTAAAATTGAGATAGGTATACCACAGAGCTGAGAGCAACGGAAACATAAAAAAAAATTATACCTAAAGTAAAAACAAAACTATGGAGCTATTAAAAGTATGTGTAACAACAACAAAAGAGTATAAGTTGTCAAAATTTTAAACATACAGATATTATACCCCATGAATTTAATTAAGGGTTGTAGATGATTTAATAAAAGAGTTTGTACTTATAATATTAATTGGAGCCACGCACGCCTCCGCCATTTTTAGCCGGACCTTTTGTTATTTCTCTTATGCATATTTATATGTTTGTTCTCAAAAATACACGGAGTCCCATGTGTACTCTTTAAATGAATTCGTATTCGTTATTAAAGCAAAGGTCATTTAACCGTACCTACTGTATACAATCACACACATTATATTCTTAGAAAATCTTAAGTACATTTATTTTAAATATGGTTTTGACGCGATTCGTATAGTTTTTTAATAATTAAGTTAATAATAGTATTTTGGTAGTGGTAGTAAAAATCTACTAACATATTTTATTTATAATTAATGTGGTTTATGTACTGTAGCCAAAACATACATTTTATAATTACAATTTTAATACCAACTAAAGTAGGTTTCATCATTGGAATTTTAAAGTATTGAAGTCAAAGTCGGGCAAACACATTGCGTGTAAGGCCATTACAAACTTGAGTTAATCAGTTGAGTAACTCAATTGCTTTCCAATTCTTATCAATTAATTGGTTCATGAATCTTTAAAATATTATGACACTTACTGGCATTGTTATGTGGAAATAAAGAGATGTTAGATTATTCTCGTATATTTTTAAAATCTTTGAACAATGTTTTTAATTTAAAAAGCTCTAATTTTGATAGTTCATCTATTAAATTTTATCACTTTTATCATTCTAGGTGATGTACTAATTACCAATTTGAATTTTACTAATTAATAGTTGGAGTTTAGTAAAAATACTTTTTTTATTGAACTTTTAATGTAAATAACATGAGCTTGATGTAAAGTTGATACCTAGTTTGTATTATCTCTACTACACGTTCCTATGGTAAAATATTTATAAATAAACCAGAGGCGTGGTGATTCTCTTTTTGAATAGATTTCACGATATAAATTGTATTGCCAGAAAGGATGTGATTGTTACATTACAATATTTCCGATATCGATGCATTTAGCAACTCGCGTTCCTTAGTTTTCAGTGCTGTTATTTATTTATTTATTTATATACTAAGTTTACACTGATCATAAAACATAAAAAAGAAATTACGTGGGTAGATAGGTATATTATCCGGCTTTTTTTTCTTTTTACATTACAGGGTTGACTAATAGTAAATTTAGATATAAAAGATGATAAAATGTCTAAAAAGATCAAAATTAACGAATGAGTGTAAAGAATACAATTGTATACAGTTTTTTGTTTGTAAGATTTTCTTTTGAAAAGTTTCGTAGCAATATCTCACTTTTCAAATACAGCAAGTGTGCAAGAAGTTTTAATTTGAAAAAGTTTTGCTTTTTATGACGACTTTTTATATAGGTGGGTTAGATATTCTGAAACTTAAGTTAAGCTTTTCATTTTATATAGATACATGTATCATTATAAAAGTATATAGCGTATTTTGTAATAATAAAATTTAGAGAATATGATTGTAATCTGTTATAACTATGAATGTTTATGTTTTTAACTTTAATAATTGAATATTTGTTCCATGCCATTTGGAATTGTGTTATAGTCTACTGTTTTAATATTGAAATGAGGTTTATGTATACAAAAAAGGTCGTAAGTAACTATTATTTATTATATAAACTGGTATGAATTTATATTATATTAGATCTTTACATATGAAATTGTTTGGTATGGGAGGAACAAAAAGTTTAATATTTTTTATTATTTTATTTAATCAAAGTGTGAACCTTTTGCCTTCTCATAGGAAATCAATAAAATCTTTGAAGGTGGGTTGGACCCCATGGGGCAGTCCGAAAAAATCAATTCCGATGGCGGAGTTGATTTTTTTCTCTTGCAAGAGGTTATTCAAGTTTGAAATTATAACGGACGGTGGATGTCTTAGATATTTCAATTGAAGCTCTTCTAATTTAGTAGCCGTCTGTTGTCCAGTGTATGGTCTAGTTGTCGTGAAGCAGCAGTGTTCGTTGCCGTAAATTTTAATATTCCCAATTTGCTTCAAGTGGATTTTAACAGTTTTATCACTAGGACTGCAGCTAAACTGGACGTGATTTGCGATGAATCCGCTTCCACAATAGCCTTCAATTTTTCATTATCAACTTGGGTCTACAGTCGTCTACGGGGCCTGTGCTTCTGCAGGACGAAATTTTCAGAACAAAAATGTTGAAACCGAAAATGTACTGTGTTTTCACTTACGACGTGAGCGCCATACACATCATTAATACTTCAAGCCGTTTCCGTAGCACTGGTGCCACGGTGGAACAATAATATTTTACGTTACGTTTTCCATTTTTATATATATATATATGTTCCTAAGAAATATTCTATACCGTTGCCTTAAGGCCAATGTTATTAGGTACGCCATCCAATTAAAGCCGTAATTTTACATGATATATACATTTATTCATATATAAACTCAATAATTTTAAATATTAAGGAAAATCTAACCAGTATTTGCTAAACAAATGTATAAATAATATTGAAGTAAGGTCGAGTACTCGCTGCTAAAACATTTTGATAATGAACGAAAATCAAGTACAAAAATATTTGAAAGTTTCAGAATCAAATAAAAAAATAAATGAAGTAAATGAAGGAAACTTAGTTACTTACGACGACTTATTTTTTAAATTCCTTTTTATAGCTATTAGAAACTATTTAAAGGTTAATCAAAATATATTAAAAATTGGTTTTGTGACAAAAAATGACAAGATAAGAAAAGTTTATTAAGATATCTATATCATAGTGACTAATATTGATTAATATTATTTTTTTTTTGCTAAAGACATTTATTTAGATTACAGAAGTTGGCTCTGCGCTGTAAGAAATCTAGAGAACGTACTGTATTATTTATTTGTTGTAAAATATATGTTTTTATGTCACACTGTGCATATTATAAAATGTGTTAAATGTTAAGGCCAGACGTGGGGCAGCGTGTTGTGCGCCTAACTAGTGTTAACGTGCCCAAGAGTGCAACTGTAAACACTTAGATTACTTAGATAGGTTGTGGGTTCGATTTCCACTTGAGGAAATCATTCATTTTTATTTCTTTGCACTGGTAACGAGGCAAAGCGCGGCGTTGAGTTCCGCCAATCTCTCGACACGCAATGCTTTAAAAATTCGGCGGAAAGTGTAATTTAGTAGGACTTACTTCTTTTAAATAATATATTTTTATAGAGATCTAGTCCAACTAAGTTATACTGAAATGTATATATATATCAAGTAAAAATCTCTAGATGAAAAGACGCCAAGAAGTTTTCTATATTAATACACGTTGTCATATTAGTCGTTACTGGTTATTAATTTGATAAAAATATAATTGAACCAGTTCCATTATATAAGTACTTAACTTTAAAAAATTTAATTAAAAAATTATCAGTCACAATTTTTTTAATTCATTTTTTTAAAGATATAATTATAAATTGATAAAAATATAATTATAGATTGAACGAGTTCCATTATATAAGTACTTAACTTTAAAAAATTGAATTAAAAGAATTGTCAATCACAATTTTTTTTAATTCATTTTTTTTGTCAAAAAAGCGCGAACTCAAATCAATTGTCATGACAAATCGAATAAAAATAATAAAGTTTTTATATAGTACAATTGGTATTTCGCTTCACAATACACAAGCGAGGTTTTTACGTCAATTTGTAGCTGTGTCCGACGAACAAAGAATTCGTGATTCCTTTAGTGATTTATATACCTTCTGGAGTGGAACTAATGAAGGATATATAATTCATTGCTTTCATAATTAATAAGAACCAATTAATATTACTTCTATTTTCAATTTGTTATTTTTTTTTGTAAGTTGAATATATTTGTTTTGTAAGTTGAATACTAAACTATAGTGTTATAATATTAATAAGTAAATAAATAACATATTTTTTTCAATTATATGACATGAAATGAAAAATGAAACCGTTTCACATTTTTAAAATCAACTACAATCGTGTAAAAATTTTCGCAAAAATATTGTATCATAAGTTAGAATGACATAAAGTGTCTAAATATGAAAGCATGTCAAGTAGAGCATATGTAGTGGAGTACGGTGCGGTGGTGTAGCGCGGAAGTGGAGCGTCTCGCCGGCGCGGCGCCGCACCGGAACCCTGAAGGGTTGCACCGTCACAAATCAAGTTATGAGAAACGCCACAAAAGGAAACTTTGTGCATTTCCGTCCCAGCGAGCGTGAAATTTGACACAGACAACCTACCCCTAAGCGCGTTTAAACAAACAATGTGAGCGAGAACTAATAAAAGATTCTCATTTCTAAATTTGAACGTTTTATGAGTTTGTAAAATGTAAGGCCTATTCGATTATAACGTTTAATAGGTTATAATCAAATAAGTCTTACATAATATATATATTGGTTAAAAGTAAAATTTATTTTTTGGTCATATTTTAATTATATATTAACATTCAAGTCGAGGCCGTTCCAATGCCTCGAAAATTCGGTGGAGAACGGAGTGCCTTAACACTAGTTGCCATCTGCCCATCCTGCTATATGCGAGATACAGCGTGGGCCAAGGGGCCAGCTATCATTTTTATTATGTCACATAGTTATCTTACATTTGTGCTTACATGATGTTGCTTTTTAATTATTAAAAATATGTTTGGTTAATTTAATCTGTAATATATTTCTATTTATTAATTACAATTTTAACAAATTATTTGTATTTTATCTTCATTAAGATTATATTGTAATTCTCTACGTGAATAGTCGGAATATATATTTTGATTCCATTAAAGGCATTACGAGGCATTGCGTGTTGAGCGGCGGAACTCAACGCTGGATTACTGCCTTGGTGCTAGACCGAAAAAAAATAATAGCCTCATGTTATAATTATTTTTTTTGTATTTTGCTATATATACACATGTATCATAAAGATGTAGCACACAATGGCACTCACACATATTTTCTCGTTACAGGCGCGGCTGCTCCAAGATATTTCTACAGAGGATTCTACAGACGAAGATAAGGCTTTCTATAAATGTACATATAAATCCACAAGTACCTTTTGTATAAAAATAGTTGAAAACATTGATTTCACGTTTGTACAGTCATGTTCAATAGTACAAAGTTCAGTGTAAATAGAATATAAATCTGTGATATATGTGTGAAAGAGATTATATATATATATATATATATACATGTAACAATAAATGTTTGTAATTTCAGATTTGTTAATAAAATAACCTTTACTTAAATGTTAAAATAATGTGTGGATTGGGATTTTAAATTATTAGGACGATTGTGTTTAAAAGTGTTTTTGATGTAAATAATAAAATAATACAATAAAAATATTCTTTTTTACTTTTTTGATAATTAGATAAAGCTACATATACAATTTTCATGTAAAACTTAACTTCACGCTTTATCCCGAGCGGGGTAGTCAGAGGGAACGGGGTGCCAAACACAGCGGTGTCTACATACCTCTTTCGACTCGTCACTGTTATCAGCCTCTTCATACAGAGTCCTCATGCTTTTTACGTGACCTTGACCTCGAAGATCAACCGAGGTCTCCCTCTACCTCTCTTGCCACTAACCTTTCCATCATAAATATTTTTTGCCATTCTTTCATCATTTATTCGTTCGACGTGCCCAAACCAGCTTAGCACGTTTTTCTTCATTCTCATCGTGACGTTGATCGTTTTTCCACATCCATCTTGTACGGCAATTACAATTATTTTAAAAGAAAAAAAAAATATTTCTATTGATCTATTTTTAAATTAATTAAGCAAACAGAATATTCTTTTTTCGTTTGGTTAGATTATGCCTAGGATTTTCTAATTAAAATTATAAAATCTCAAATAATAGGAAGCTATTCTTATCAATTTATTGGCCTTATTATATATACAGGAAGCCTCCAATCCATTCTTTTATTTTATTTGCATTCACCCTCGTATGATCATAGCAATATGTAGTAAACAAATCAAATTTCAGTTCACAGATGTAGTGTAGAGCTACTTTACGCTATATCACACGCAAATTCAATTTTATAAAAATGTCTTTAGTCAAGTCATAGTAATAGTTCTAAAAAAGATAATATTATGTTTTCAAAAAAAACTTAAATAAGATTATTCGCATATATTTAGTTTTATATTTTTGAAGGCTCGAAATTTAAACACCTAGCTGTAGTCCGCGGTCACGTGTAGACTGAGGTGGAATTCATCTGTCAGTTGACTTTGACATAATTATTTTATCATTCCTTGATTTCAGCGTTGTTTTTTTGTCAAAAATTCGCTAAACAGAGATTTATATTAACAATTTGTCATTGGCGCCTTGGACATGCATGTAAACCTATGCCCTGTTTCTGCTCTATCTAAGATCAAGGTCAGGGATCACTCTCTGTGTTAATGTGACCTGGACGACGGTTCCATTTTTTGCATACTTTTTACCTGTCTTAAGTTAATCCGCCCCTTACATAATGCCCTTCCTTATAAAGTTCCCCCTCCGTTTGTCTAATGTTTATTAATGTTTGTGTTTAGTTATCTGTATATTTTTTAATGTAAATATAATAGATATAATAACATTAAACAATAAACTAACATTTTTAACACTTTTAAAGTGTTATTCCAAACAAGAGAAATACTTATTCAGAAACGTATCAAAATTTAAACGTAGCGGGATTCGAACCCGCGCCGTCCGTTGAAACCGACCAGGTGCTCTGACCACTAAGCCATACGTTCTCATCAAGCTACGTCGAAGTTTTTATACGCTTGTTACAACCTATCTATTCTTTCTTGCCAGACGATAAATCTTAGTAATTAGCTTTAGCTAGCGGAAATTTGTAAAAATCTCCCTACAAAGATGCTTACAACAACTGGAACCAGAGTTAACATGCATTCTCCCATTATGTAACATTATCTCTTTTAATCGTACAATTTTCTTTGTGTGTTTTTTATACGACGTGACATTAGCAAAATAATAAGTGATCGTTCGCTCGAAACGACAAAAACTAAGAACAACTTTACGAAACGAAACGTTAAAATTCGTAAAACTCATGAAAATCAAAGATTTTATTTTTATCATAAATAAATAATTAACTGAATACTTTTCTATATAGGTGAGGACGTAAAAATTATAAACACATGTTATTTTACAGTATTATAATTACTAAAAATTCCAAATAAGAAAGACTTTTTACCGTGGGATCATAAAAATACAAATTCAGACCTTGATAGAAAACATATACTACGGAAAATTTTATCTCCATTCGATTTCCATATATTACATTTCATTTACTATCTAATGCAAGGCTATTTATTTTTAAATTAGATTCTTTTGGGTGAAGCCTCCTGCTTTGTATTCGATGCGGCCATTATGCAGGAATCCGTCACCGCCACTGGCTCGATAAAAACCTTAACCTCGGGTTACCTTCAAAGAGAAAATCCTTTGAAAATGAACATCGTATTTTGGAGACAATTTTTTTATATATTCAAATCAGTAATACCCATTGGGTGTACCTGAAGAAAATTACAAATAGATAGAGGTTTACTTTGAAATAATAAATAGGTATCTCTTATATTTCGATAAGACATTTGATATATATTTTCTGCGTCAGCGACCCAAGTCGTTTGCTAAAATAGGATGCCTTGCTATTGGTGCTTTGCTTATATTTTAAGTATTAAAATTTTGGTTTTGGCTAAGATTATTAATAGTGTTTTGTTAAGTAGAAAAAAATATTTATTTTTAAGTTAGAAACATTCGTTAGAATTATTTAAACAGTCTGTAAATATAGTTTATATATTAACTTTAAGATATTCATTGTTAGAACAATAACAAAATGTAAAAATATAAGCACAATTTTCTTTTAACTTCACCCTATATCTCTCGCACAACCGAGGCAGAGACCCGAGGGATTTTTTCACACTGATGTCGAGGCTAAGTGCGGCGTTGAATTCTGCTACTCAATACGCAATGTCTCCAGAATTTGGCAGAGAGTGGGGAACGGAGTATGTTAACACTAAGTTCCCTCTGCCTACCCTACTGTGTGCGGGATGCAGCGTGAAGTGGATTTATTATTAAATTTCATATTTTTAATATTTTTTTAGATTTTTTGTAATTTCTTACATTTTTTTAATGAAGCTTTTTGTTTAGGTATTTCGTGTCATTGGACTGACATATACAACAACAATATCAAATGTAAGCAGTCATCGTATGGACCACGTATATTTATCTATCCCAAATCAATAACCTGTGATCATCGTGGATGTTTAATTATGTTTTGGAATGTGGACTGATTAAACCAACAAAGGCATATTGTACGGAAGACAGGTTAATGTGATTACGAATAAGGAACAAAAAATCGAATATGTTGAAATATATGTAGAGGCTAGGGCAGCGAAGACTAACAAGTTCTCTTACTAGATTTTTTTTGAATTTAGCAGAGTAGGCAAATTAGGTAGGATTTTGTACCTATTTTATTAGTGCCAATTTAAGATATTCCGTGTTAATTTTCAGAACGAAATGTAATTATTTTTCTATCTAAAACAACAAAATAAAAAAAATACGTTCCTCCAAGTGGTGATTGAATTCACAACATAGCATTTACAGTCAAAAGCAATCCCACTGCGCCACGATGACCTCACCAATCGATGTCCGAATTAATCTCTTATTTGATAGAGTTAGTAAAAAGAAAAGAAAAAAAAGAGAAAAATATTTAATAAGATATTTTACATAACTTGAATACATAAGGAGTTTTCGTGTAAACAGTCGAGTTCATTTGATTTTTGGTAAAAAAATGTACAATAACAGACGTCCTGGTTATGTGATACTTAAATTAAATGTATTTATTAAATATGATTTAGTAATTTTGATTTAAATTTAAACTACACTATGATTATGATAATAAGAGCTCTAATTTGATATCTTATATTACAATTATGATGTAGTTAATTATGAAAAACCCATGTACTAAAAATAATACAGTTCGTAAAACTGTTAATAATATTATTTAATATATTACCTAATTCAGTTATTATAAAATGTAAAATAATGTTATATGTATATTTTGATACGTAAACGTTATGTATACAATTATAACAAGTAAAGAAATTTAATACTTGTTAAAAATATTACCTAAATACGTTTTTTTCTTATAAAACCAAAAAATGAGAATTTAAATTTTGATTAAATTCATTTTTTTTTTATTTCAAAGATAAAATGTACGATGGGTACTTTCATTGTTAATTTAGATATTTATATATCCCAGCAAAAATATAAAAGTGAAATGAGAGTCAAGTTAAATGTTAAGTAACGATTCGTTCCCGACTTCACCGACAAGAGAATGGGAGATGTTTTATGTTCACTTGGGATACAATTGTAAGTTCAAAATAAAATAACAAATAAGTGTATATTCACTACTGTACTTGTACTGGACTATTAGGTTCATATTTATGTATACATCACTAACTGTTTGAGTTTGTTGAAATTTTACTTAACTTGGCTGTACGCGCTCGAGGCGCTGGCGCAGCTCTTTATTTTCCCGGTTTCCCGTAATTTAGTTTATGACGTTTATGATCGTGTAAAGGTTTTTTTTTATTTTTAAGAGTAAATTTTCTGTTAGTAAAATTTATGGGGCGGGCACAAGACTATTGCGAGATGGGCACGGATCACTCGGCCCCCCACACTACACAATATAATGTTCCGTACTAAAATACTTTTTTTGAATGTAATTTACTGGAAAAATTACATTCAATATCGTGTCGATGTTTTGCATAACAAAAGTAAGAAGGCTGTGGGCTCGATTCCCACTCGAGGTAATGAAATATCTGTGATTAGAATTTTAATTTCCTATTATCATTTCCTCTTTAGTGATAACAGATAGCGCGACGTCGACTTCCGCCACTCAATACAATGCCTCATTCGGCAGAAATGAGAACGGAGTGTCTTATCACTAGGTTCCCTCTGCTTACCCTACTGCTTATGCTATATGGATTAATTAAGTAAATATGAAGAGCTGAAGAAAAAAGAAAATAAAGAGTAGGTATAAGAAGCGTACAAATAGAGAGATAAACAAATTTCCAAAGAAAAATTGTCTTTTTTTATCATGATAGAGATATGAAATAAAAATTATTTTGAATATATTTGATTTTTTGATAACTTTTTATGTATACATATTAAGTAATTCTAACTTACGCAAACAAGTTTTTCATATAGTATTTATGGTTAGTTTTACAATGAGTATTTAATCATTAAATTAAATGTACATAACATTTATTTTCATATAACATTTACATATATCGCAAATTTTCTGTATTTTTTTCTATTATTGACATAAAGTTATAAGAAAATAAAAAATATAACTATTTACAAATTATGCAAGCAAGTATCTTTATTATATGTATAGCTGAATATACTGTTATGAACTGTGTAGGAGAATTGAGAAAATCTTTATGTGTTGCGTAGTCAATATCTATATATAATTATTCCAATATTGATACAGGCTCCTTTACTGTCTATATTTATAGAAGGTAAAGGAACCTGTATCGAGAAAGGCTTCAGTCACTTTCATATACCCCACTATATCCGCGTATATGTAGGTACAAGCAAATGCTAACATAAGTTCATAATTGAATATATCTTTTAATCAATGAGTACCATTTTATGAATGAATAAGAATAACACATCAATTATTTTAGGTATTTTTATTGTTATAATAGGTATAAAAGTAACGGGATGTTCTTTGTTTTGTGTATTTTTTTCAATCATAGTATATATATAGTAAGAAGAAGTCAATCCTTCTTTACTCTCTAAAATTTTCAATATTGGAATAATTATATATAGTTATTGTTACAGCATACTTTATAAAGTTCAAGTAAATTTAACTTAAACACTTACGGAACGTAAGTAAATATTTATTAAAAATTATTCTATAAAAATAATATAATAATTGTGTTTCGTGAGTTACTGATACTTTATTTACACGATTATCGTTAATCGTGATTTGAAGTCAAACACCATTTTAGATTAATCTTGTTTATTTACCTTCATATTATAAATATAACTCGAATACATTTTAATATTAATAACACGTAAATGATATAAATAAAACCTTTCACATATGTTATGGCTCCTGATGTAATCAAATTGCAAAATTATTTTTATACAAATATAGTTCCAAACGAAATACCCAAATCAACTAGATGTAGTAAATTAGGCTTATGAAAAGAAAATAGTTTCTCTTTCACGAAGTTTTTCTGGTCTTAGCAGCAGTGGAAGACGCTGAAAATAAAAATAATATATTTTCAGTAAGAGTTAGTACTTCCTTAGTTAAAAAACTATGGAGGCTGAGTGTTTTAGAAAATGCTTTAAAGGAGTTGCATAAGAAAATATTTTATAATCCATTATTAAAATGATATATAATTGCTATTTATACATTATTTAAGCAGCCGTCCATTCATCGCAGTTTCCTTCTGACCGTTGCGTATACTATAATGAATATATCATTTAAAATATATTTGCTATGAAATGTGTTTGTTATGTGTATGTAAAATAAAATAAATGATGTCAATAAAATTATAATTTACATAAGGTCATATAATAATGTATTAGATCTGATATTAGAGACCAGACGTGGCGCATAGGTATAAAGTGTGACTGTGAATGCGGCTTTTTTTAAATAATATTCATTTAAATTTGAAATATTCATTTAAATTTATATTTTTATTTCTTCCCTCTAGTGTCAAGGCAATCGCGGCGTTGAGCTCCGCCACTCAACACGTAATGCCTTCAGAATTTGCCATAAAGTAGAAACCGAATCTTAATACAAGGCATTCCTTGCCTACGGTGTATACACCGTGAAGCTGGTGTAATTTGATTTTATAATATTGATATTACTTACAGGCAAAAAAATTCTTCTGAACGTATAAAACGGGAAATTAGAATGAAATCGGTGATGTTGATAAAAGCTCGTGGCTATCGCATTACTTTGACTGCTGGCTCTGTTTACAGAATTAACTATAAAAAAAAAATAAAGTATTGTAATTTTGTGAAAGCTTCAAATAAATTTACAAAATAACATATTGGTATTAAAAGAATAATTTACATTTAATAACATTTTATAACTATTGTTTTAAGTTCATCTTTCTACGCATCTCATTTACCCGGTGAATAGATAAAAAATTAAATATGGATATATACAAAATGGAGAACATTTCTCTTTGTTGCCATTTTTTGCAAATAATAAAGTCAGACTCTTCTCAATGCACCAAGATTGTGTCATATTATTTTAATTATTTCTTTTATAACAAAGACCTACGTTATGTAGTTTGTACATTTTTTTTGTATTTAAGACAATCTACCCGCTTGCGGCTTCGCCCGCTTGAATTACATTAACCTGAATTACTTCGGTTCTCTAATAATGAAAATAAAAATTAAAATTTTAGCCAATTTAATAAAAAAATTAGAACAATTTTGACGAACTAAATAGTAAATACTTTAAATTGATATAACTTTTTATTTATGAACCGATTGGAATAAAAAAAACTAAATATTAAGAAAAATATAATAATACAAAATGAAAACTGCATTTAAACTGTTTCTGAGATTAGCTTGCACAAACCTACAGACAAATAAACAAAAATAATCATAATTTTGGATTCTATTCCATTGATAAATGTCTCTGATAATAGATTTTCTTCTATGTACATACAATGATCACTTACAAAGTATAGATTTATTCTTAAGTATAAACTTGTTACTTACTATTAATTGAGACTCCGTAAGCTGAAAAAGTATTGTAATGATATTTAAATATATATTTATAAGACAATACAATTTAAATTAAAGTAAGACAAAACAGGAAAGAGACATATTATCATATAAAGAAAATAATATGCCATATCATTATAAGCTTGCTGCGTTTAATAATACTTACTGTTGGATTTATCATTGAAGTATAAAATAACAAAAATTGGTAAGAAAAATTTTAATTTCATTTTAATTTTTTCTTATATTATAGAATACGTCTTATTGGTTTAACTTTTTTGAAGGTAATGTGACTTTGCTTTGTAATTTTTATGAGTTATAACATCGACAATGCGCGTGGAGTTGTAGTCACGTAGTGTCACACAGTCAACGTGATAGTGGTCCGATTTGAAATTATTGAATATATTTTTGGGCGTAGCAAAGACAAACTGCTATCTTGCCCATATACAGATTATCTCTACAGAATTAGTCAAAAATTGTTTTTTTTAATTATGTCTTTTTCTTGAGCTTTGCGCTTTATCCCGCATGGACCAAGGTTGGCAGAAGGAGCTATGTGCTAAGACACTCTGCGCCCCACTTTTACACTTCTGTGCTTCTGTGCTACTCCGTGTCTCTGTGCTACGACTGGCCACCACTGGCAACTATGTATATATTTTGCTATCTTGCTATGCCGCATGTGCAAAATCGGTGAAGTTAAAAAAATGTATGTATCGAGCGTTTGACATTAATTTCCATACATTTTTTTCGTAATTTATCTATGAAATATCTAATTGTATAATTATTTATGTCTATACATAAAATTGAACGTGCAAACTTAATTTCATCACTTACACGTAAAAAAAAACATATAAAATGTGTATAATTAAAGAAACTTATAGTAACCACTGTCAATCCGGTTGCGACCGCCCACATCATTTAAATTTAACTAAATTTGTGATTTAATATAAAGACAATATCCATACCATTCACAAACTTTCAGCCAATTCAATAAAAACACTTGTTTTGTTGCAATGTTATAGCATTCAATTCTTTATATTGACATTACTCTTTTTTATAAACCGATTGAAATGAAACAACCTTTACCAAAATACAATAACGAAAACTCTATTTAAATCGGTTTAGCCGTTCTCACTTTCTGTCGTATTTTTGAAGTATTTCCTTGAGTGACGGAATAAAACGCCGCGCTTTGCCTACTTACCAGAGTGAGGAAATGAAGATATTAAATGTTTTATTAACATTTTTTATCCATCATTTTTATTTACATTCTCGGTCAGTGATTTAAGATAACTAAACTTTTATTGAGGCCAGTCGTGGCGCAGTGGCACAAAGCGTGACTGTAACACCGATTGGTTATTGGTTCGATCCCTACTCGAGGAGATGAAATATTTACTTAAATTTATATTTCCATTT
>DVQM01000488.1:0-17034 GCA_018231645.1 Heliconius ricini
AGTGGTGAACGGAGTGTCTTAACATTAGGTTCCCTCTGCCTACCCTGCTGTGTGCCGGGATACAGCGTGAAGCTAATTTATTTTTATTTTTCACTTATCACAAAAGATCAACATACGTTAGTTCGAATTAGTAGTTCCTGTGATCTCTTCAGCTTTATAATATTAGTATACATATAAATATAAAAGGAGAAACCTTGAAAATATTTCTGCTAAAAGTTTTCGTCTCTACGTTTAAATAGTCGATTTCCCTTGTCACGAATGATTAATTTTGTTGGCACCCCTGGGGAAATTGCCTTTGTTTTGTCAAAGTGAAATTGTTTTTTTATTGCGACAGGTGATCTTTTTATTGACTGTCGATTTTGTTTACGATTTCCGCTCATAATATGATTGTTTATTACCAAATTCCCGAATGACGGGGGGAATTGAATTTACTTATAAAAAACGATACTTCATACTTTTTCCTGTATACGCAAAGGGTACAGGACAGGCATAATGTTGCATTTAATTAGTTGGTTTGATGCAAGCTTGTTGCCTCTAGCAAACGCGAGGTAAAATAAATCTGGACTGAGGCACTGGTTCCTAAGGACCCGGAGGATCTGGAGGTGACATCCTCAAAAATGAAGTAAAACCGAGTCTCTTGGTTCTTTAAGCGACAAATTGCCAGAGCAAGGTCCGAGCATATCGCCAAAATTGGTGAGAAGCTTGAGAACTATTTGTCGGGAAATCATCAATTCTGGGCGCTCTCAAAAGTGGCACTTGCCAACTTTTATTCTGCCATTACGCACTGGAAATGACATCTTGATCCACACGGCAAAAGAGAAAGCTAATCTCCTCGGCAATCCCTTTGCTTCAAGCTCGACTTTGGATGACTAAGGAAAAACGCCGCCTATCATGCCGCGCTGCCAGAGCTCAATGCCTGAGGTTAACTTTGACCAAACAGCTGTTGGGCGAGCTCTGTCCTTTTTGGAAATCCACAAGTCAAGCGGGCCAGGTGCTAACGCGTTTGTTTCGGCACTCTTACTCAGTTGGCGTAGTCCCAGATTCATGGAAGAGCGCTATTATCCACTCGATTCCAAAGAAAGGCGATGGTTCCGACCCATCTAACTACAGGCCTATTGCTATCAGCTGCTCCTGAAAAGTCATGGAGAGCATCATCAATAGTCAGCTTTTGGTTTATCTAGAGGATCACCGATTGATTAATGACCGACAATATGCTGCTTCCGCCATGGTTGCTCAATCGATGATCTTCTGGTTTACCATAACCAGCGTTGGGCTGCGGCTATTGAAAGCAAGGAAGAGGACCTGGCAGTTAGTTTGGACATGGTAAAGGCCTTTGATCCTGAGTGGCATAGGGCGCTCCTAGCTAAACTTCCATCCTATGGGCTTCCCGAGAATTTATGCAAGTGGATCGCCAGCTTTCTCACTCGCTGTCGACGATTTTTGCTCTAAACATAAGCCCGTGAATGCTGGTGTACCCCAAGGCTCCGTGCTATCCCATGGGGTGAAAGGAACCTAGTTCAGTTCAACCCCCTAAAGACACAAGTTTACGCGTTAACCACTAAAAAATCTCATTTATCGTATTGAGCTTATCAAAACATTCTCCTTATAGTGGGCGCGCCCACTATCAGCATATTGGGCCTTAATATTTCGAGTGACTGCCAGTATCACGATCATCTGAAAAGTAAGGCCAAGTTGGCCTCAAAAAAACTGAGGGTCATCAACAGAGCGAGACAGAACTTCACGCCAAAGCACCGGTTGGCTTTATTTAGGGCCCAGTTTCGGCCTCATATGGAGTACTGTTCTCACCTCTGGGCTGCTGCACCCCAGTATCAGCTTAAACCATTTGATCGCATACAACGTAGAGACATTCGAATTATTGGGGACCCAATGATCTGTGAAAAGCATGATACTTTGGCTTTGCATAGAGACATTTCCTGGCTGTGCGTTCTCTATTGCATTTATCATGGTGAATGTTCTGAAGAACTGTTTACCTGCCGCCGAATTTAACCGCACAGTACGTCATAAGCTAAAATATCATCCACACCACCTGGATACGTGGCAATCCTGTATTGTGCGTTTTCGTGGAACTTTCTTCCACGCGCCACGGAACTGTGGAGTGGCCAATCCGCGGCAGTGTTTCCAGGTCTATACGACATCAGTACCTTCAAAAAGCGCGTCTATCTCCACCTTAAAGGCCGGCAACGCACGTACCTGTTGCACCTCCTCTGGTGTTGTACGGGTCGTGGGCGGCGGTGATCACTTACCATCAGGTGGTACCGAACGCTCGTTTGCCTTGTCCTTTTCCATAAAAAATACTTTCCGTCTAATTTTAGAGACATTACACGTTGAGTGCAGGAACTCAACAGCGCTCTTTATTACTAGAACGGAGGAAAATGCAACTAATTAATTTGCCTTAATTTGAATCGAACACACAACCGTCACGTTTACAATCAGTCACAGTGCCCCGTATTTTAAATTCAAAATGCTTTATTACAGTATAGTTTTTTATTTGATTCATTAAGATATAACAATGAGTACTATCAGAATAATGAGAGCTTCAAGTACAAGTTTCTCCCACAAAGCAAGGCAAGCAGTTGAAACTTAGTCTCAAGACACTCTTCTCTCGGTTTTGAGTCATTGCGACTGGCAAAACTCGATGCTTTTCAAGTTTTCTATTAACAACATAAATTCAATACGAAAATACGATATTTTTCCTAATATATAGACCCTTTTTTAAATATTACCCTTGCTTTGATTATTAGCTGTGAAAAATAATACATTTATTAGATAATAACCAAAAATAACCAATGAGTTCTGCCACTCAAAACGCAATATGTTGAAAATTTGGCAAAAAGTGGGGAACAGAAGTGTCATAAAATTAGGTTCCCAGATACTCTCTACCCACTCTTTTCTGTACATGATACAGCATATAGTTAAAAAAATATAGTTATTAAAGCTGAAATTATCAACTAGAACACTTTCATATACCCACATACTATAGTAAACTAACTTTGTTTCTCAACTCATAGTAAATTCCTCACATTCAATAGGTACATGAACTTCCCACGTGGAAGCTCCAGCTATTTTTGTGACGTATTAAATCCGAAATTACAACTTGGCTGACATAATAATCGCATCTAGAGCGCTGTTATCCTAAAAACGATATATTTTCTTAGAAATACAATCATGAAGCCGTCGCTGCGCAGCGGTATAAGCGTGTGGCTGTAACGCGACGGCTGTCGTTGTTGTCAATTTGATTTTTTACTCAGGGGAACTACATATTATTTATAAGTATTTCTCCTTTTCCCCTCGGATACCGAGACAAAAACGTTTGGTGGCGATATTCAAAACTCAGAATCGGCGGGCGTGCGAAGCAGAGTATCTTAACTTTAGACTCCTTCTGCCTACCCAGCTACATGCGAGACACAGCGTGAAGCTGGAAAAAAAGAGGGAACATAAAAAAAATCTTATTTGAAATATGAAGAACGCATATACTCTTACAAAATATTAATAAGCGAAAGTAAGAAACCCTTATGGGTATATAGAGGTAATTAAACTTTGATCGTTATTATTTAACGCCGCCTTTATGTGTACTTTATGGGTTTATTATTACCCTATGTGTTATACGAGTTTTATATACAATGATTGTGATGAAAAGAGTTATTAATATTTTGTCATTTCAAAATTTTGGTATTGTTCCCGCTCGATTTTTGTGGAATTGCGTGTTGAATAGTGAAACTCAACGTCGGTTTTTTTAACAAAAGAGGAAGACTTAGATAAATAAATAAAATCAGCTTCACGCTGTGTCCCGCACACATTAGGGTGGGCAGAGGGAACCTAGTGTTAAGGGACTCCGTTCCACACTTTCTGCCGAATTCTGGAGGCGTGCGTGTTGAGTGGCAGAACTCAAGGCCGCGCTTTGCCTTCGCTTTGGCACCAAAGTGAAGAAATGGAATTATAAATTTGAGTAAATATTTCATCTTCTCGAGTGGGGATCGAACCCACAACCGATCCGTTTTACACTTCGTGCCGCTGGCCTCAATATAAATAAATAAATAAAATCATTCCCCTGAGACTTTTAACCCCGAGACTTTGAAGATGGTTATAGTATCGCTAAGTTAATTTTTTTATGCATGCTCTAAAATATTTTTCTTTTAATTATGTGAAAAAATATTAAATAAATAAATAAAATACGGACACTTAAAATGAACATCCACTCTCCTTAAATGAAATAAGCCACAATATCGTCGACTGTCTATCGTAACTCAATCAATATACTAATAAAACACGAAAAATAGATATCATAGAAGCATATTCTCATGTTTAAGGTTGATTTTTTCTGCGTGACGCGATCAAAATCGTATGATTTAAGGCCATATAAACTGTGCCTGGTACAAAGGCATACGAACTTAGTCTACAAGGCTTAGGACAGTGCGTGTAAGAAAGTTGAATAACCGGGTAAAATTATTATACATAATATATAAAGGAAATTTAGGACTTAATATCCGGGAAAAGAAAGGAGACGGATAAACGGAGATACAATCTTACTATGTACTCTTAAAACCGACCACAACGGTGAAGGTCAAAATATTACGCCGTTTTGTTTCTCAGTCCACCCCAATTCCATACATAGTCCAAATTCAGTTTTTCCAATCATCATCTCGGGATAATTGAAGGTTACCCAGAGATTGATTCTGGCTAATGCGTCATGGTAAAACATTTTTGAACTCTCTAAGCGGCCGCTAGTGCTGAAGCTCGCAGTATAATTTGTGACAAGCTGTTAGAAAATGCTGAGGACGATTATAATATTTTACTTGCCTTGCCTCTGGCTTGCCTATACGGCTAGCAGAGTGGAGTAAGACCTGTACTACAAAGAGTGGAAGTGCTCAATCTCTGTGATAATGGGGACACTAACGAACTTCTCGCGATGGAGAACCTGATACAATACTTTAGACATCTTTAGCTGATCATACTAATGTGGCACCTGGGGAATTACGCCACTTTGTGAAGAGCCATCGGGTAGTTTTTAGGTCCATCAAGTGTTCAATTTGAAACTTAAATAGGAGGAAACCATCCAAATTCAATTTGGTATGGTATCTATAATATGGAGGTTGCACGTTCAGAGTCTCAGTTCCGTTTTCCATAATTTCTATAGTAGTTACCTAAAGGTGGATCGCGGCTGATGTGTCACAGTAAAACGTTGTTGTATTATCTAAGATGCCTGGATCCTCGTCCCACCACCAGAAGAGTTTTTTTTTATATTTTTAAACATATTTTTTTATTTTAATTTATATTTTTCTTCACCACATTTTGTGACTTATAATCACCTTAGCCAGAAATAATCCCAGCATGTTTTTCATCAATTCTGTTCCAACCGCTGTAAAGCTTACGCCTACTCGTAAAAAACTTCTCAGAGCTTCCCTTTTAAAGATGAGCCCAAACAAAGCACATGAAAAATTATCAATATTTAACTTTTTATGTGAAAGGGTTTTAAAAACAGATATATATAAAAATAGATATAGATATCTAAAAAAGGAATATATAAAATTTTAAACATAAATATAAACAGTATTTAAAAAAAATATTATTCTTTAAATTGTATATTTAGATCACTTAAACACCACGAGCTTTTAACAATATATGCATATTGATTTTCTAAAAATAAAACGGGCGTATCATTCAATTTAAATAACTGACATCTACTTAGGTACTATAGTAGTGAAGTTCTTTGAAGTTACAGAACAATTATTTATGAAACACAATTGTTGCCTGAAAATTAGTAGTTTTGACAAAAATAAAATTTTTGCTTCTTGTATGTCTTCTGTGGAAATATATATGTTATGAGATGTTTAAAATACTGTTATATACTGTATTAATTCCTGGAACCTAATGCTGCGGTTAATCCTTTCAAAGGAGGAAATAAATAAAATTTTAATTTAATTACTTTTTATTCAAATCCACAATTACGTGGCGACAGTCAGACGTTTCATCACTATCAATATAACCTCTATATTTCCTCTATACATGTTTTTTGTATATACGTAGAAAACGAATCTTGAGGTTGTCAAGACTATTGCAGTCTTGAGAACCTTAAGATGCAATGACAAGACTTCGAATAGAAAGTCAAAAACGTAGTGTCTTGAGTGGGTTTTCTCTGCCTAACTTGTTCGTTCCGGAATAGAAACATGTGAAACTGAAAAAAACATATAGATAGTATTTTAAATGAAATAATCGTGAAAATCAAAGAACTTATTATATAGATAGTATTTACAAAAAAAAATTCTAATATTTTATATGGAATAATAATTTAAAACACAACATTAGGTCGATTCATCTTCCCATCGCGTTTACGGATCATTTGACACGAGGTCGCAAAGCTCGGTTTTATATTTTGAAAATGGTGATGTTGAAGGTTTTGGAGTGATTTTATCAAACATTTTATTTGTTTTTATATAAAAATCAGCTTCACGTTTTATCACGCTAACAGCGGTGTAGGCGGAGGGAACCTCGTGTTAAGACATTCCGTTCCCCACTCTCCGTCTAATTCTCGAGACATTGTGTATTGAAGGGCGGAACTCAACGACGCATTTTGAACCGACACCAGGGCGAAGGTATGAAAATATCAAATATTTAACTTCCTCGGGAGGGAATCAAACATATAACCTGTCATCGACAGTCACAAGTCACGCTTTTGCCCCTACGCCACAGCTGGCCTTAATATTACACGGAAAAAAGATAAAATACATATCATATCACATCATAACCATATTTAACATAAAAAAAAACATAATATTGAAATAATTAGCAAAAAATACCAAAGGATTCGTACATAAAACAACTCAATATACAAAAATAACATAGAATTCACAAATTGTCTTAAATTACCATTCAATACCACGCGTTGACAACCGTCCCACGCACGTGTTTATTCCCATGACTTTTTTATACGAGAGCTTCCCTTAGAAATATTACGTGGGAGTATAAATAATGCTAGAGAATATTAGGAATTGAAGCCGTCGTAGCGCAGTGGGAGTCAGTTTGTTATTCGATCGTGTCGGTAACGATTGCGGGTTCGATTCTCAATCGAAGGAGTGGTATAGGGCAACGTCGAGTTACGCCACTTGACATTCAATGTCTTAAAAATTGAGTGGATTGTGGAAAACAACGTGTCTTAAATGCTAGGGTTTTTCTGCCTACCCCGCAAAGAATCGAAGATTTACTTTTACATCAGTAAGAAATCGATCAATATAAACATAATAAGAATTATTAGAAAACGTAATGACTTCCAGTTTTGATGATGCGAACAATAACCATTAGAGAATTTTATAGTTTCTATATTATAAGAAAATTATATTTTTTTGTTTCGTTCAACGTTATTTGTCATTATCTCCAAATTTGAAATATGACAACTCTCAAAATATTAATTTTTTACTTCACACTGTATTCGTGATATGACAGAGTAGGCAGAAGTAAGCTAGTGCTAAGATATTCCATTGCTCACTTTCCACCCAAATTTAATTGCATCTTGCGTGCTCAACGCCGCTGTTTGTTTTGTTACAAAAGCCATAACAAAGAAAATGGTTCATCACCCCAAATTGAACTCGAATCCATAACCACTACAATGACATTCACATTCTACGATATTCTAAAATAAAATAATAACTTATAACTAAATATTTAATCGTGCGTACATTTTTAAAAGCTCTGTCAGGCATGAATAATTTTGTACCACTTGAGATCTCAGCATGGAACATAAATCTAACAATGTTTCCCCTATACGAAATGCGTAAAAGAAAATCGGATTTACAAACGTGTGATAAATCGTTCATTTGCAAACACCAAATGTTATAAAGTTGTTTTTTTTTTTACAAATATATTTTTTCTTACTTTTGGTGTGATTGTCGTTTGGAGTGGTTTTCACGTGTTTTGTTTTTTATAAGTGTTTAGCTTAATTTTTTTTCTTTTACAGCGATCTGTGTATTTTAGATACTATATTGAGTATTGGGTAGCAGATTGGGTATTGCAGGCACTACGTGCTGAGTGGCGGAACTCAACGTTACCCAAGCGAGGAAGCATACTTGTACCCTTGCACTGCAACTGATTCTTATATCAGTAATGATAGATTTCAAATTTACATTTAAGAACTGGTGCACATATTATATTTAAATATTAAATACTAATTTTGAAATCTTATAAAAGGACCATAAAACTATAATTAAAAAGCTAATAAAACAAAAAAAAATATGTTGAACTCTTACAAAAGTAGAAAACGAAAGTGTCTTCATGAGAACGGACACTATGTTCGCAGGTTTCCTCTATGCTTCTGCTATATGCAGAATGAAACTGAATTCTTATAATAAAATCAACTATTACCAATTTAAAAAAAAATCAATAACTTCACACAACCAACACACAAAGCATTAAATATTCAAAATATAAATATTTATACTAAATTTACTATTTTAAAATAATATCAAATAAATAAATAAATCAGCTTCACACTGTATCCTGCACACAGCAGGGTAGGCAGAACCTAGTGTTAAGACCCTCCGTTCCCCACTTTCTGCCGAATTCTGGAGGTATTGCGTGTTGAGTGGCAGAACTCAACGCAGCGCTTAACCTCGACACCAGGACGAAGAAATGGAAATATAAATTTAAGTATAATAAATAATTCATTAACAATATGAAAAATATCTCAAATATCAAGATTTTGTGAATTCTTGACATACATTTATGTATCTTGATATTACCTTGCCGTGCGAGGTCACACACGTCTCTAGGGCGTAACATTCTACGAACCAACTTAGTATTAAAGCAGTATAAAATATTATGGTATTAAAAAATTCAATCCACACCCTAGATGTCTAAAATTTATGGAAAAACAGATTCTTTACTTTACTCTCTATACATTGTACATAGTACATTGTTGTATAGACAGAGGGACTGTAATAACATAGTGTTAATACACTTTGTTCCCATTACGACACTATCGTTACATCGTAAAAAGACAGTTTCTTAACATTAGGTTCCCATTATCTACCGTGCCATATGTGACGAATAGAGGACTTAGTATTTGCTTGAAATAAAACACTACAGAACATGAGATATTGTATCTCTTACTGTAGCAAATTTGGGGTGTCAAATTTGTATTACATCAAGTTCGTTACGTATGTAGATTTGAATACCTACAATTCAACATTAAATGTCTTGCATACAGTCTGTTAGATATCAAGATATCAGCTTTACGCTGTGCCCTACACTCAGCAGGGTAGGCAGAGGGAACCTAATGTTAAGACACTCCGTTTCCCACTTTTTGCCGAATTCTGGAGGCATTGCGTGTTGAGTGGCAGAACTCAAAGCCGCGCTTTGCTTCGACATCAGAGCGAAAAAATGGAAATATACATTTAAACAAATACTTCATTTCCTCGAGTTCAAGAAGTCCATATCGAATCAAACCTACAACAAGTCGGTCGGTAACACTATATTCGCTTTGCTTACCCTGTTATATAAAGGATACAGTGTGAACCTATTTTATATAAGCTCGAACATATTGTTTCTCTACATACAAATATAATAAATTTAATTCCAAATACAATATTCCAACAACAGGTGTTTCCCTACGTAGCCAACGAGGCCACGTTCCTAAATTTCCACATTGTTTAACACATTATCAGGCTAAAGCTTACTTCTACTATTTAATATTCCCTGAGATAAGTATAGTGATACTAAAGTTTGATATTAAAAACTCTTGTTTATCATTCGACAAGCTAATATTTCTATAAAAACTGGGACATTGAGTGTACTTGTCTGTGTCTACACATAGTTCTGACTCGGAGGTTACGTTATATTGAAATTTTATTAATTTATTTTATTTTTATTTTATTAATTTAATTGCGCAGTGTTAAACATCGCCACTCAACAAGAATATTTCTAATCAAGGTAGAAAGCTGAGAACGAAGTGTCTCAACGATAGGTTCACTATGTGTTCTGCTTGATACTGGAGAAACTGTATATTAAAGTATGAATATAATAATACGAGAACAGATGTTTTCCTTTATAACCGATAAGGCCACGTTCTTAATATAGCCACATGGCTCTGGGCCTACCACGAGCTGATATCTTATCAAGAAAATCAGGGTTTAATGTTCAATTTGTGTAATTAAATACTAATAATGGATGAAAGACATTGGAATAGACGTTCTATTGGTACCTATCTATTTGTGAATAAAATTCTGTGTTCCATAAATAATTGTCTTTGTTACTGATGAAGAGATATAGGTTCATGTATTATGATAAGGTATCACAGTAAATGATATGCATGTTATATAATTATATGACTAAAGATCAAGCTATTGGATTAATTTTTCTTATACATAAATATCGGGGCGCAATCGTAGGAGTGTGGGTTCAGGCAGACTCGGCTCTGGTAATGTGTCAAGAATAGTGTTGAATTCCGCCACACAACACATAATGCCCCCAGAATCCGACAGAAAACGGTATTTTGACACTAGATTTGCCTTAAGATTTAGAAGTATCCTCTGCTTACCTTGGTTTATGTGGAATATAGCGTTAAGTTATTAAAACATTTTTTTTACATATTTCCGCCCCTTAAGACGAACTGTCGCAAAATTTGGTCAGAATGTCGGGAGTGTCTTACCACTACGTTTCTTCTACCTACCTTGATTTATAAGGCGAGTAGCATGAACATATAAAATATTTTTATTCCTTACAACCTTTCCTTCTTCTCAAATGACATTTTTATTCTGTATAAAATAAATGAAGGAGTGATACCTTAATCTTGTTCAAGGGCTGTCGAACCGTCAAAAAATGAGATCAGAAACGTGAGGCCAATTACAATTGTGTACAAGGAAAACTATAAAAATATAACCCTTTTTGCTTGAGGTGCTGGTTTCTAGTAAAAATATCAAATATACAGGTTTCTTTTTTTTAATTTGTCAAAACGAGTTAGTTATGTAAGATTTTATGGAAATACAGTTAGTCACTCGCAACTTTGTCTGAATAGACTTTAAGACTAGGTTCCCAAAATCCCTTTACCTAACTTGCTATTTGCAGGATACAGCGTGGAGCTAAAAAAAAGATCTTGTTGACCTTGAAAATGTATTGCCCTCCGAGTGAGAATCGCATCCACAATCATGATATTTACATGCAGTATTGAGCCGCTGAATCACGACGATATCAATTTTATGATAATATATTGTTTCTTACATAATATATTTTTTTATGAACATTCAAGCTTTAGCTTAAAAAATTAACTAATTTCAAATTATTATAAACCTTTAATACACATATAACATCGACAAATTTTAACATATGATCTTAAAATGTTTATACCGACGCACCACAAAATAGTGAGGGAAAAAGAGCTTTCTAATCTTAGCATATTTTAGTTAAAATTGTGTAATTAAAACAGATAGGCTTTGGCCTTGGTGCAAGCGCTAGGTTTCCACTCAGAATAACTTAAGAAATCTTAAAGTATTTTCTGTGTTAATATCGAGTGAGTTATATGAAAATATTCACTTAAAAGATATTATTTTGTATATATAAATAGAAGAATAATCATCGTGACAAAGTGTTAGATTATCAGTGCGACGGTTGTTGGTTCGATTCCACTCTTAGAAATAGTAGAGAGTAGGGGAGAAAACTTAGGAGAGAAAATGAAAATAATTAATTTCCATTTTGCTCTCTCTGGTATGAAAGTTGTGAATTCAATTTTCACTAAAAGAAATGAAGTATTTCATATTTTCATTTCCTCGCTCTGACTAAGAGGCAAAACGCGGTGTTGAGTTTCACCACTCAACAATGCCTGCAGAATTCAGCGGAAAGTTGGCGCCACTAGCTTCTGGGTTCACTCTGCCTACTCTGCCACTCAGCTTCTCTCATAATACACCAGAATGTCTATCAATATATAAATAATCATAATTAAACAAGTTTAAAATAGAAAAGTAAATGTCACAGCGAAGTTAAATCTATGTTATTTACAAAGCAATCTAACCTTTGCGAGACATAACGACAGCAGTGACATACGATACTAAATGCCATCCAATGAAACGCTAGCAGAACGCAGTTGATAAGCAAATGGGAACGAAGGCGGATGGTCTAAGGTATAAACTGTAGGATAGAAAGTAAAAAAGTAAGCACATAAGCGAGACTTTCCGACTTTTTGAAGTCAGTTAAATATTGAAATTGACATGAATCCACTCTCCTCATTAAAGGATTTACAAAAGGAACGGCTTCGAGGCAGGCTACGTTGATTATTAAGGCTGCGCCTAGTCTCAAAAATGTATCAGCTTCACACTGTATCCCGCACACAGCAGGGTAGGCAGAGGGAACCTAGTGTTAAGACACT
This sequence comes from Heliconius ricini, assembly GCA_018231645.1. Lineage (NCBI taxonomy): Eukaryota > Metazoa > Arthropoda > Insecta > Lepidoptera > Nymphalidae > Heliconius > Heliconius ricini. Next base: position 12,368 of record DVQM01000488.1, read on the forward strand.
CCGTTCCCCACTTTCTGCTGGATTCTGGAGGCATTGCGTGTTGAGTGGCAGAACTCACGCCGCGCTTAGCCTCGACCGGAGCGAAAAAATATAAATATAAATTTAAGTAAATATTTCATCTCCTCGAATGGGGATCGGACCCACAACCAGTCGGTTTTACAGTCACACTTCGTGCCGCTGGGCCACGACTGGCCTCGAAAACTTATCATTTACAATTTATACATTTTGTATTATAAAAAAGTATAATTTTCTTTTCTAATTCTGACTGCGTCATCCCACGTTATATGATATTTTTTATCTTTCATCGTTATCAAAACATAACGCAGTGTTGGGCTCCAAAATAGAATTCTATCGTTACATGATAAACAGTATTAAAAATATAACAAATGCAGTCCTTATGGACACAACAATTCAGAGATTGATGAAACAAAACTATAAATAATTCTGCTTGTAACTTAACTTGGAACGAACTATTTTCAGTTTTCACGAAATTGTGGCTCTGTTTCTTCATTAAGGGAATTAAATTGCCAGAGGGAACAAAATTTATACAGAAGCACTTCGAGAGTACTATTGTAAATAATATACAAGAATTGTTAACATTTTTAATCTTACAATAGTGATGGACATTTTCTATAGGTATGCTATGTAGAGTTAACGCGATAGATTATAGGTTCCAATCCCATTCGAGGAAATGTATTTTACATAATATTTTCATTACCTTACTCACGAGAGTTGCTTCTCCTTACTCTGATATGTGCGGGATACAGCGTGAAACTAAAAAAATATATAAAACTTTAATGCGACTGACACAGGAATATAATCATACGTCCCTATTGTTTAGAATGGATTTTATTGCTGTTGACCTGGACTGGTCTTGACAGCGTCACCGAGCGGGGAGGAGCGAGAGTAGCTCGTCCCTGAAGAAAATGTACGAGCTTTCATGGACGCTCGTCAAGAGTTTGCGCCAATGATTAACATCTCGGGATTTCGACTGTTTGGCCCCGTTGCTCGGAGGCGCGAACGTGTCGTGAGATAAGACTGGCTCACACAACCCATAATCTAAATTATAATAAATATTTATAAATAGTGAGCACTAAGTTTATTATTTTTGTTAAGTAAATTAAGTTATATAAGTTAGTACGGAATATTGATTTTTTTAAAGAAATAAAAAATCTAAGTGGAGTGAGGCCAGTCGTAGTGCAGGTGCACAAAGCGTGATTGTAAAACCGACCGGTTGTGGGTTCAATTCCCACTCGAGGAGATGAACTATTTACTTAAATTTATATTTCTGGTGTCGAGGCAAAGCGCGGTGTTGAGTTCTGCCACTCAATACGCAATGCCTCCTAGTATTAAAACACTCCGTTCTCCATTTTCTGCCGAATTCAGGAAGCATTGCGTATTGGGCGCCGGAACTGCCTCTAAACCAGAGTAAAGAACTGAAATTATGAAATATTTCATATCTTTAATAGGACCCACAACCTACCGCTCAATCACATTCTTCCTTCGTCCTCCTGCGAAACGATTGCGAAGCTTCTTCCACATCTCTATCTCTATCTCACATGACTTGTGCCACAAAGCACATTATATTATAATGGTACAGGTACGGATGCTGACGCAGATGTAATTGTATATGCTATTGTGAAAAGTTCAGTGTTCTACAAAACAATAAGTAGTTTTGAGTGGAAGTGAAATAGAAGTTTACTTTAAGTTATATTATAGCGATTGTTCGGGCGTGACTCGTTGGAGTAGCTTTTGTTCCTTAAATTCGTTGGCAAAGTCATTTTTGGGGGCGTATGAGATTTGTGTGACAAAATACATTTAGAATTTCAAATTACTTTTTTTTGCTCGATTTAAGTGAATGGTTGAAGATGTTACTATTGTAAATAATAATATATATGAAATAGATGACCACTGTTTATACTTATAACTTTAATCGATTAGTAAGAATAAAGAAATACATTGCTTTTTAACATTTTTTTAAGTCACACTTTGTAATCAATAATACTTATTTAGAAAACGTTTAAAACTTTGAACGTAGCGGGATTCGAACCCGTGCTTCCTGGAAATCGATCAGATTGGTTTCCAGGAGGCAAGGGTTCGAGTCCCGCTACGTTCAAACTTTTATACGTTTTCTAAATAAATTAATACATATGTGCAATTATAATTTTTTGACTAAGAAATTCAACGTTGACAAAAACACTTCTTGATAAAAAGTTGGCCAAGTATTTCACGATTGTAGGTTAACGGGACATACAACTTATATGAGTTAATAATCTTATGTCTCTTAAAGAGAACGTAGTACCAGAATTTGATACACATTATGTTGAGTGTCAAAGCACGATGCCGCCTTTTGTGTTTTTATAGCAGAGAAAAATATTAATTAAAATTTACATTTTTTTTCCCTAAATTAACATTTATTTGCACTGGTTAACTTAAATTATACTTAACTTATACAGATTGATTAACTAACCGATCGTATCTCACTTTGGTTTGTTACGTGCTCTCCCTCGCACGCTCGGTTCAGGCGGAAGTTGACAATGTATCATGTTTTCTCATGCGCGCAGCCACCGTTTATCGGCATATAAGACGTTATTACATCACGGCATTCCATTGAGTGGAGATGGAACCTATATTATGTGATTACATTATTTCTTCCTTAAAAAAACGAGGTCAGTGGTGGCGGAGTGAAGTGTGTAACTGTAAACGGAACTAGTTGTGGATTCAATTGGCATTCGAGAAAATGAAATATTAATTTAAATTTACATTGTATTTTCATTTCTTCGCGGTATTGAACTCCGCCACTCAACACGCAGTGCTTTTAGAATTCGGCAGAAAATATAAAACGGAGTGTCTTAACTTCCCGCTGCCTACCCTGCTATATTCAGAATACAGTATGAAGCTGATAACTAGGAAAAAACGCTAAACATTCATACAAATCTAAATACAAAATTCATTACATTCTATTCATAGATCAATCAATCAACGAAAACTTACAATACATTATTGTAATTCATTTTTCATACAAAAACAAAGCTCAGCGCGTGTAACAACAACTTTTATAACCATGATACTAGTTTCTCGAAGTTCCGATTAGATTTCGATATCGATAGAAAGTTGAGAAGCGATTGAACCATATTTACTCCATTATATTCCTTTTATCGGATTTTCGTGGGCACATACGAATACATATGTCGGTTAGCATGATATCGAAACGTAGGCGACTTATGGCGACATACTGAGGAAAATATTTTTAATAAGATAGGTAGGTCAATCGTGCCGCAGTAGCACAAAGTGTGACTGCAAAACCGAATGGTTGTGGGTTCGATCCCTCTGGTGTCGAGGCAAAGTGTGGCGTTGAGTTCTGCCAGTCAACATGCGATGCTTTCAAAATTCGGCAGAAAGTGGGAAACGGAGTGTCTTAACACTAGCTTCCCTCTGCCTACCCTGCTGTGTGCGGGATATAGCGTGAAGCTATAAAAAAAATAAAGGTATATTTTTTTAGGGACCGATGTGGCACAGAAGAAAAAGTGTGCGACTAAAGCATGACATATATGGGTTTACATATTTGACAGAAATTTAGGAACCGAAATATCTTAAGCGGGTTGTAGCTTGAAGCAAAAGTAAAGAAAAAAGATATAATTTTTGTAATAAAATTTTGGTATAGTTAATAATTATAGCATTTATATGTTATTTTTGAGTGATTGTAATTTAAAAAGACTTTCATTCAAAAAAGTTCACGTTGTATCCCGCACCAAATGAGATACTTAGATAAAAGGAACCTATGGTTATGTGCCAACCTAATGTCAACACTCCGGCGTACTATTCTAACCGTCTAATTTTTGAATGGCAGAATTTAAAACCGAGGAAATGAAAATATTTCACTCTCCGAGTGGCAATTACACCCACCACGTCCTCAAGTATATTGATTTGTTTTCATGCATGCTTGTACAGATTATGAATTACATTTATTTTTCCACCTTTTTAATATCCTTTTTTTTAATAGCGCTTCTTTCCCCTTAATTGTAAATGTACCTTAGCCGTCACCTAATTTTAGTCATTTATCATGAATTTGATAAAACAACTATTTTTAGTTTCAACCGCACATAGCGGGAGGAGGAAGCAGAGGGGACCTGGAAATAAAGTGCTAAGACGCTTTATTCCCATTAAGATTTTTAAGACTTTTGATCTCCACTTTCCGCTGAAAACTGGAGGCATAGCGTGTTGAGTAGAACTTGATTTGCCTCATTAACAGATCGAGGAAATTAAATTATTAGGTACTTCATTCCTCCAAGAAAATATTAGATACTTCATTCCTACAAATAATCGAATTCACAACCTGTCTCACAACTGGCCGAAAAGATATTTATAAAATTATAAAACTGAATATTTCAATAAAAACCCCATAAGTAACAACTAAGTAAATAAATAGATAAGGGAAAATGTAGAACGTATCTTAAATCAGACCTATTTCCCCCATCGTTCGGCACAAATTACGGTGGTCACCGAAATGACCAGTCATTGCCCACTACTCTCGATCTCTCTTTAAGCTGAGGGCACACATGACCAACAAATATACAAATATCTTCCATTACTGAGTAACTCACTCGTGAGGCCAGTCGTGGCGCAGTGGCACAAAGTGTGACTGTAAAACCGAGTGGTTGTGGGTT
>DVQM01000489.1:0-17028 GCA_018231645.1 Heliconius ricini
GACCTCGGTTGACCTTCGAAAACACAGTATCAAAGATACTGGAGGAAGGTCACGTTTGGCGCTCCGTTCTCTTTGACTACCCCGCTGGGGATAAAGCGTGAAGCTAAGTTAAGTCTAAGTTATATACATAAAAATATATAAGAGGGTAGGCAAAAGGAATCTAGTGTAATATATTTAAAGTAGGTATAAGTGTATTTTTTGTAAGTGTACCCATAGCGAAAAAAAATATGGTAATCGAACCCATAACTGTCACTTTATAATTACTAAATATATAATTACTAAATTTCTATTAATTAGGAAGATCTGTTAAAATAAACATATTGCTGTTATTTATAATTTTAGTCAGTAACATTATATCACTAGTGCACAAAAAGCGTTTTCAGACAATAATTTACTTAAACAAATGGAATAACTCTATATTAATTTACTTAAACAATGTTATTAAGAGTAATGAATTATAAGATAATATACAAAAGATCTTAATGTCTGCTCTTGTAGTTAATTTGGAAATTTGTGTAATAATATTAGCCGCTAAAAATTCTGTGTGAGATCAAGATTTTTAAATGTTATATGTAGAAGAGTAGTACAGCGTTAGGCTGTGATCGCGTGAGTTCGATCCCAGCTTTGGTCAATGGATCCCTTGAAATCTAGTATTTAGTGTGGAGCTGAGTGTCCAGAAAAAATATGGCGTTGAAAAAATTACTATGTGTTATTTAATGCAGTTAGGTCTTAACTGACTATTTGGATTTAGTACAGATTTTTATAGATGTTTTATATACCGGCGATCTTTACTACAAATTTATTGTTACATTATAACCAAACTATACTATTATATAAAATTATATCTAAATCCATTTAGTAGATTTTGATTGAAAAATATAGGAACATCCATCCGTAGGATAGGATTATGTTATATCAATATCCCATGTTTTTTTTTATAGCAATAAATATTTTATCTGTTATTTATTTACATTATAACCACACAACCTATTGATAGTTGAAAATTAAACTCTACAGTTGTCTAATATCGAGTGTAACTCACAACTCTCGCAACTTTTAAACTGCCAACGAGAAAGTTGGTGATTGATGGACTTTCATAATAGCACTTTGGGTTGGTGACGCCTTTTATTACGAGTGAAAGATGTAATCTTGCGTTATTAGTAGCGACTGTTCGCTTTGGTTAGATCTGGAAAGATATATGTATTAAGATGTTTTTTTATTATTATTATTATTAAATTCCGTTAAAATCAGATATGGTTGAAACCTCCTAACACGATGGTTGTGGGTTCCTCCTTATTCGGTAGAATGAATTATTTTCACTTTATTTCTCTGGTAATAAATCAAAGTGCGGCCTTAAGTTCCGCAAGTCAATAAACAATATCTCAAAAATCTCTATATCTTGCCACTAGATTCTCTATGCTTATAATTTAGTATATATTCTGTATAATATAGAATGGTCTATATACAAATAGGCGAAATAGATGGAAAAATCGAAAAAAAAACTAATTAAATATCATATTAACAAAATTGTTTGTTAGGTTGAAGTTTCCGGCCTATATGGACGTATTCCTATAAGAGAAAATCGTTAAAAATAATTGATATAGTAACATACGAAAATAGTAAATAGAAATATTGATTAATTCAATAAATATTTGCTCTCGGTAACAAGTTAGCCGACCTAAAAACCTCGCCTCTCAGCCAGACCGGGTTAAGAGTGCTCGATATGGTAGGCACTGCTCCCTAGATAACTTACGTACGTAGTATAATAATTCACTCTGTATTCGGCATGCAGGTTAGGCATCGCTCATTTAATGTTAAAACACTCCATTCTCAACCATCCTAATCCTAACAATTAAATTGATAGATCAGCTTCACGCTGTATCTCGCACCCAGCAGGGTAGGCAGAGAGAACCTAGTGCTAAGACACTTCGTTCCCCACTTTTTGCCTGAATTCTGAGTTGAGTGGCAGAACTCAACACCACGCTTTGCTTCGTTAAGTTAATATTTCATCTCCTCGAGTGGGGATCGAACCCACAACCAGTCAAATTTCGTGCCCCTGCGCTACTGCGACTGCCCTCAATTAAATTGATAATTATTTTTTTTATTCTCATCATTACCAAACAGATTTTAATATTTTTACAAAAACTAATATATTTTTTTGTTACAGTTCTGACTCAGGACTTCTAATTCATTTTAAGGTAAGATTTAGTGTAAACATGAACATAGGCTTCTGATTATCGGTGATTTATACAGTTACTGTAACTACTTGTTTCCTGCAACTTTGTTTGTGTGGATGTTACATGGAAGATCTATACATATATTAAAATCATAACTGTTTTGTGTCGAACATCGAAGATTTAACAGAAAAAATATTTTTGGGGCATTTAACAATGTAATAGAACCCAAAACATTTTTTTTCTCTGTTTTTTAGAGATCTGAAAATTGTATAATTATAAATATAAAGTATTTTCTTCGACTTAATTGATGTTAACATAGCTATTTTATAGAATTTGCGAAAACTTTAGTCTATTTCAAGTTTAGTGTATTGCAAGCTATATATATAGATTAGAAACTTATGCTTAAAAAATCATAGGGAGTTCGATTCCAAAACATTCTAACTTATTTTAATATACATTTTAAAACTACACGTACAATCTACTAGTACCGTATATTAAATGTCTCTTTCACAAACTATTTCACTTTGAATATAAAACAAACATTAATTTTGACGTCGCAAATAGAAAGCTGGCGTTAAGAATCACGTCTCTATGAGAGGTCTCGTACCGAGCAAATTGTACCTTCGTCAAATTGACAAGTGGCTTTTACAACTTTAGATACGTTTTAGCCTTGGATATTATGTATTTAATATTCTGTAATGTATAATAATGGAATGTTAAATGTTTAAATCGCGATCGCAGCGTCTGAATGTGATAGCGATGGGAGGGGGTTTGGTTCTGATTAGGGCGGTTAATTATTTTCATTTCCTCGCTCCAGTAAAAACACAAACGGCCAATCCACAAGCAATGTCTCGAAAATTGAGCGATGCCTGGAAATCGGAATATTTTAATAATAGGTTAACTCTGGCTTTGCCTCTGCTATAAGCAAGATACAGCTTGAGACTATAAAAAGTTGACAAGTGTCTGTCTGTACATGTGATAAGTGTGAGTTCAATTCCTACTCAAACACAAAATGCTTACATTTAAAATATTTCCATCTTTATGATTTGGTTAGGCTAAAAATAAAGATTTTTGCCATCAAATATTAAATGTTTACAAAATAAACGAAACTGGAGAGTAGAATACCTGGATTTAATACTTTATGATCGGAAGTAACCCTCGCCTTTTAAATTAGCTCGGCTTTGTTTGCCATTTATCATATAAGCAATTTGAATTATGACGACTGTTGTTAAAATTTTGTTCTTGGTTTTAACAATTTTGTTTAAATGAAATAATTTTCTCACAAATCATATAAAAAAAATTAAAAGAAGAACACTCTAGTTTTATGGTCTTATAACTGTCTATTATGTACTAAATTTATAATTATGTTATAACTAAAAAGGTTTCTGTGAAGAAATTTGCTTATTATTAACCTCCATATATATATTCTCCGGGGGGTACTAATGATTTTATGTGACCTTTCTCCAGTGTCATTTATATTGTTTTCTCTAAGACTAACCGAGATCTCTTGTTTTTTAATTTTATCATAGTAAAATACTCGTATAAAATAAATTATCGTCAAAAATTAAGAACTACCTTACATTGCACAATCTTTTAGTATTTTGCTTAACGTCTTGTCATTTAACTAGAGCGAGGAAACGAAAATAATTGAATGCACTGAGTGGGAATCAACACTATGGCTTCAAATTTTACTGTCAGACCCCGAGAGCTACTATAAAATTCCAAAACATCTGGTCCAAAGAAAGATATTAAAACTCACCCCAAATATAGAAGTTTCAGTAAAAATGCTCTAATATAGAATATAGTAGATATACATATATTGATAAACCATCTATCTAGATAATATAAGTTGGCATTGTATGGCGTCGTTGCGTCTGGCAAAGTTCCAGACCATCGATCCGTATGTACTGGGGGGTGAACTACGACCGCCTTCCAGCCAAGTAATGTAACCGTCTTCGAGCTTTTTAATACAATCTTTTGAATAAAAGCTCTTTGTACTTGTTCTGTTGTTGTGAAATATGAATGTATTTTCATTTTAAATTCAAAAATTGATTTCTTTTTGTACATTTCATTTTGTTTGATTATTGTTTACAAGTCTCAATAGTAAAGTTAGAGAGAGTAAGCTAAAATTTATGAAGAAAATATCACGGATACTATATGTAACGAGTTAAGATCAAATACATTTCTAATAACATTTCTAATAGTGATATTGCACTTTACATTATCTCAAAAAATATTCATATTGATGTAAATTACAAAAAAATCTTTTTTTCTCTCTAAAAATCATCTTGTTCAAAATAGGCATCGTCAAATTCTTTAAAATATATGTACATATACATATTAACAGAAAAATATATATGTGACTATAAACGTGACTGGTTGTGGGTTCTATCTCCACTCAAGGTATTGTATGAACCCACTCTGGTGTCTACTATATAAATATTACTTTCTTATTTAACACGTGGAGCGATCATAAGTTGTAAGATGATAATGGCACTAGTGACCTATACATTAAGTCAAATGATATAAATTTGAGCGAGAATGTGAAGGGCTTGCATTTTGCGAATAACCGTACGATTGATTTATCTAGAATAAATTTTTTTAGTTAAGGTCAAAAATGAGGTAAAAAAAAATCTACAATTTATTTGACATAAATAAACATTTTTATAAAATTAAAATTTTAAACATATTTAGAGTACTCGTTACGTATTTTCAGTTTGTATGAAATTTTATATGAAGAGAACAAAATTTAGAAAATATTATAAATTTATTAAGACATTTTATGTTATACGAGAGAAGTTTCCCCGGTATAACTATGCTATTTTATGTTTCCAAAATCATAAAAGCTTTATATGGACATCAGTAAAGTGGACTCAGATGGTATTAAAAGGTAATGGGCATATCAAAACTTAGAGCACGTATGCAATTGAAACGTTAGAAATACCTAAGCTTATTTAGGAACTTTGGCTACTTTGCGCCGAGCTTTTATACTGTTTTTACTGTTGCGTACAGACGTGATGAATAAAATAAAATAAATTAGTTTCACGCTGTATCCCGCACACAGCAGAGTAGGCAGGGGGAACCTAGTGATTAGACACTCCGTTCCCCACTTTCTGCCGAATTGTGGAGGCATCGCGTGTTGATTGTCAGAATTTAACGACGCGATTAACCTCAACACCAGAGCGAAGAAAATGGAAATATAAATTTAAGTAAATAGTTCATCTCCTCGAGTGGGGATCGAACCCACAACCAGTCAGTTTTACAGTCACACTTCGTGCCGCTGCGCCACGACTGGCCTCTAGACGTGATGGATTGTGTTTAATCTTGTAATTTTTTTAGCTTTACGCTGTATACATAACAGTAGGGTAGAGAGAGAAAATTATTTAATAGAGAGCCTAGTGTCAAGACACTCCGTTTCCCATTTGCCGTCTAATTGTTCGACTCACTTCTTATTAAGTTGCAGAACTCAACAGTACATCTGTTCAGTAACAATGAACGCTTTGTCGCCTTATAATTGAAAATAGTTCATCTTTGAGTGGAAATCAAACACATAACCGTAACGTTAACAGTCAGTCGCTGTTCCACTTTACCATAACGGCTTTAATTAGGAAGCTATTTCATGAATTGAAATATTTCCATGTGACTTGTAAGTAAATACTTTTTTTTTAAATAAAAGGCTAGAAATTTATTTTTTACTAATAAATTATTTACTAATCCAAATGAATAATTTTAAATATGGGAGTACAAATAAGTTTCCGCGGTTTTAATGCAGTGGTGCGGCGCGAAGTTTAAAAACTAGGTGGGTTATTCATGGACAACATAACTTATTTATAACATTGAGTTCATATTGGTATAAATTCAATTTTCTCAGTTGAAAATGTCCAAATTTGAGCCAAGTAAGCGTCAATGGTGGGAAATTTTAGTTTACTTATTTAATTGAATATCTGCTGCTGAGGCGCAGCTAGTGCTTGTATAAGCATGATGAGTAAGCTGCTTTGAGTGAGAGAAAGTGTCGTAAGTAGTTTCAAAAATTTAAAAACTGTGATTTTCACTTAAAAGACAAAGATCGCAGTGAGATGCCAAAAATTTATGGGGATGCAAAATTGGAGTCGAGTCAGTCAAAATCATTAGGAATAATTCATAAGCAATGAAATGCGTTCCGTAGGTATGAAAACCGATAGATATTGAACATTGAGTTAAGTAAAAACTGGTAGCTAGCCAAAACGGGTATTTTACATCGTATCGTAAATGGTAATGAGAAATGCATACATTATGATAACCCAAAGAGAAGAAAATCATAAAGATTACCTGGCCACGAGTCAACGTTGACAGCAAAACCGAATATTCACGGAAAAAAAACTCATGCTGTATTTAGTGGGATCAGCTGGTTGAAGTGTTTTACGATTTGCTTAATCTGAGCGAAAACATTACTGGAACTCTTTATCAAACACAATCGATGAGATCAAACCGAGCTCTGAAAGAAAAACGCCCTCAATACTATTCTAGACTAGAAATGATTCTCTTACATGACAATGCTTGTCCACGTGTAGCGGTTTCCGTGAAAAAGTATTTGGAAATATTTTATTGGGAAGTGTTACCACACCCGCCTTATTCATCTGACATTGTACTGTCCGACTATCACCTGTTCCGGTCCACGGCGCATGCTCTGTCGGAGCAGCAGTTCACAATATATGTAGGTACCAAAAATTGGGTTAATTCGTGGAAAGCCTCAAAGATAAGGAGTTCTTTAGACGTGGGATCTGAATGTTTGCCTGAGAGGTAGGAAAAAGTAGTTGCAACGGATGGACAATACTATGAATATAATGCTAGATAAAAAATGACGGAAATTTATTTGTATTTATTTTTACACTTATAGCAAATATTCTTAAAATACAGAGATCTAAGGTTCTTAATAGTAAAAATCTTATTAGAAAATATAAAAATATCATAACTATATAGAGCTTATTAAATTAAATTTAGAACTTGTTTACTTGCTTGTTTAAATAAAAAAAAATGTGTTAGATAATCCATTTAACAAGGTAGTTTATACATTATACATCATGACAGCCATTTTGTCGTAGTACAAAGATAATTAGAATAAGTTGAGTCATATGCAACTGAAATGTGAAAGCTAGTAATATATATAACAATACATCTGTGGTAGTCGTATGTGTAAGTCGGGATGATTCGCACAAATTTCAACGTCAATCAATTGTGATAAGGGTCTCCATTAAAAAGTTATGTTTATTTATGAGTCTATAAGTACTGAAATAATATCCCTTTTGGTATATTTTGGACTAAATGTAATGAGGTAGTTGTGGGATCGAAATCGGTCAAACCTTTTTTTACGATAATTATTTAAAATATAAACAAAATGTAAGACGAGTATAATCTAAATATATAAAAGGACATGTACCTGACTGACAGAGGTAAGACGCACGCACAGCCGTAACCGCTGATGGTAGCAACGTGAAATTTGGACAGATATTAATTTTTGTAATATGGACTTCTAATTCTTCTTCTTCTAATTTTGAAAAATTTTAACTCTAAAGGGATGAAATAGGGGTTGAAAGTTTGTATGGGAAAAAATTTAAATCGGCACATATTTTTATAAAATTTGAAATTCAGAGAGTTTTTTAGATTTCTCCTCGTAAGCGCTCAAATAAGAAATTGAAAGCTTATATGAAAAAAACTTTAAATCGCCACCGATTTTTATAAACATTTAAATTCAGACTATTAAAAATATTTTATTGAACACGTCTTTTGTGTTTTTTTATTAATTCATCCCTGAAGTTGCAAATAAGCGCGCGAACCCGCGCGCTCCCGCTAGTCCTATAATTTCATCATAATTCACTGTAAACGCGATGGTTCTGTGGTTTCTGTGATCTGAACGAAGTGTTTTACTACTAACTTGCTTACCCTACTATATGAGACAAAGGCGTGAGGTTCCGATAATATACTATAATAATAAAAAATAGATATTCCTTAAAAATAAATACTATATTATTCGTCGCCTGCGACTTTACTGTTGTTTCCGTGAGAATTTTGGAGAAATCGTGTCTTAGGGCACCTACTACAACCAAAAATGTTAAAATTTAGCATGTACATGTTCAATTTTAATTTTTTAACTCCAGTAGTTTCGTCTGTGCGTCGTCTCGCAGTCGCTTAGTGAAACTCCTTGTACCTGCTATACATACATTTAATTACACCGGAAATGGATGATGGTGAACTTGTTAGTTAAATGTAGAGTGCTAGACGAAACTTTATAAAGTTTTCGAAGGAAAGTTTAGAGTTAATTTCAATGTTTTAAACAGTCAACTTTAAAGTTTTGATGGAGTATTCACGGGGGGCTTATTAAAACGAAAAATAGTTGTTCTTTATTTAAAACTAACATTATATACCGTTTAGTGCTTTTTTATCTATTCTTTTAAATAGACCGTCGCATTGCAGCGGATTTTGGGTTCGATTTCCACTCGTGTGTAATGATAATTATAATATGTGATGTGACATATAATGGGTTGCCATATAATAGTAAAGTCATCTGTAACAAAAAATTGACACACAAACGCCGACATACATGGTATTTATTGATTGTATTAAAATAATTTTAATTTTCTTGCTCTAGTAGACAAAACGCGGAGATAAGTTCCGTCAACACGCAATGTAATATTTTACACACATTCATTAATTAAAATTATATATTGTTCTTATTATAAATTGTTCTTGTCAGTTGCTAAATGTAACTTTTTAGTATATTATATTAGTACATAGTAGGCAGAGGCCACCAAGTGTTAAAACATTCCGTTCCCACTTTCCGCCGAATTTTGGATTTCTTCTTGTTTGAATTAAACTCACAACGCGCGTTTACGTACCACAAGGTTGTGCCACTGCGCCACTACTGGCCTCAATTGGCTTTCTTTACTGCTAAATCAATATTCTATGCATTTCAAAATCTATTTAAAGTAACCACAAACGCTAAAAAGCATTTACATGCAAATAAAACGCGGTTTAACCTTTTTCCACTATATAAATCCAATAGAGGATGTTTTTACCAGAACAAACAGCAGCATCGCGTATGTAAATAGCCGACTGCTGCCGAAGCTGACACAAATCCTGAATAATTGAATATTCATTATTCGCACTGAAATAGAACGACTGTGTAGAAGGAATTTAATATCCGGTTTTAGTTTTTATCTAAAACGTAATTTATTGGTACCATTTTGTTGTATCAAATGGCCAGTCGTGGCGCAGTGGCACGAAGGAAGTGCCACTCGAGGAGATGAAATATTTATTTACTTAAATTTATATTTTTATTTATTCCTCTGGTGTCGAGTCTGGTGTATAATTGTTTTTATAACCGACTTCGATAAAAGCATTATAATATAGAGGTCAGTGAAATTGTAAGTCATATAAACATTTGCTCATATGCAAGAAATCAGTTTCACGCATTTATTGCATATGACAAAAAGAGGTCAATTCGGATATATTTTGCTTTTAGATTTTTAGTGCTGGTGCCAGCTAAGGTTAGAAAAAACCTTTAGTAGATAATTACCAAATACATGATAAAAACGAAAAAATAAAATTAATTTAACAAATCTCATATTAGCACTGACTCTGAAAACAACTTAAAATATGATATTGTAAATATAATACGTATAAATATTTTTTAATTATTAAGGTGAATTTGTCGAGGCCTGTCGTTGAGTTTCGTCAATGAACACGTGGTACCTCGAAAAAATCGGCGAAAAGTGGGGAACGAAGTAGGTTTCCTCTTCCTATCCAGCGTGAAACTGTTATTTTTTTAGTTCATTGGTTTTATTTAAAGTATGCTATATTTTTGGGGTTTTGAAATCGGTTTTTGATACTGTAACTCAAACATAAATATGTAAAGTATTATCACAACAGAAGGGTATTTCAAATATAGAATAGAAAAAATATTGTTTCAGAGAACTTTTTTAAATTTTATTCTTGAAAAAATCTTAAGCATATGCTCGGCACGTATACTTTTAAACGCAAGCAACCGATATATAACATTAAAATTATAATATATTTTCTTTATCTTCTTAAAGGTTAATTAATAGTAGTGCTTAAATATAAAAGAGTGAAACTTCATAAAATATTGGAAAATAATATATTGAAAGGAGGTCATTTGTCACGGTCTGTGAGCAGCTACCAATCGCTACGGCGTAGCGCGATGCGGGATTCTGTGACCCTAATTGTTTTATACGTTACCATTGTTGTTATTACACATATTATATATATTCTACCTCTCAATATAGCTTATAGTGATAATCTTTTCATTTATTTTGTACAAAAAAAGTTATATTAAGAAGACACAGCGAGGCATTGTTACATCGCTTAATACAACGAAAACAAAATAGACCGAAAATTGGGTGGAAAATAAAGTATCTTAACACTAGTTTTCATCTATCGCCTCCATTATATGCCTTTCGAGTTTTGAGAATTTAAAGCAAATTTACATTGTTTTTATTTAACAGGATTTTTTTAACATACGGTGCACCAACATAGTTACTAATACATAGTAATAATTATAATCATACCCATTGTTTAAAACAATTAAATAAAAAAAATAAATTAAATTAATTCAGCTTCACGCTGTATCCTGCACACAGAAGGGTAGGCAGAGCTCCCCACTTTCCGGCGAGCTCTGGAGGCATTGTGTGTTGAGTGGTAGAACTTAACGCCACGCTTTGCCTCGACGCCAGAGAGAAGAAATAAGCGTATAAATGTAGAGAAATATGTTTATATCCTCGAGTGGGGATCGAACCCACAACCTTTCGATTTTACGGTCACACTTTGTATCCTTGCGCCATGACTGTACTCGTTTGAAACAAATTGTTTTAAGCAATAATATACAAAATTTATGTATATATATTTTATTTACATTTAAATAATCTTATTACGACTTCACTTTAGACACGCAATGTGAACTCCAACAACATATACGTAAGTAATTAAAAAATTACTTACGTGTATGCTAGTTGAAGTTAAAAATAACTTGTTCTTGGTAAAAATAATATGTTTAAAATACTCAGATGTTATACAGGACGCCTTAAAAAAAACATATATACTTTAAGATTGAATGTGTTATAGCAAATTTATGGCAATAATTTATATATAAAAAAACAGAAATATTCAAATCAAGGAAATTATATTTTAAGTTATAAAACTAAATATGCAAGAAATCTATGTCACGCACTTATTGTATATGCCAAAAAATATAAACACTGTAGGCTCTATGCCATCTTCTTCACATAATCATTTAATTTTATTATCTTGAATAAAACACACATATGGATAAATGTAAATTAAATATTTTGTCATCAATGCACTAATTTGTTTATATCCAGTCATTTGTCTAGAGTACATTGTATAATAACCGGAAGTGTTTCGTAATACGATTAAAAATTTATCCAAGGCTTTCTATTTTAATAAAGAATTTAATAGCTTTTTATTAAATGACTGCGTTAGCTTAAAGCCTTAATAATCAATTAGTTCGTTATTTGTAGATCCTTTTTTATAATGAAATTTATTATTCAGATATTATTACTTAGTTTACGTTTCAATTCGTTAATAACTTTTGTTAAAATTAAATCAATAACCCAAAAAAATTTTTTAGGTAAAAAGCGATGTGCCGACTGTGACTGACTGTGACTGTGTTGTTCACACAAACAAACTAATAATAACATTTATATTATTATCAGCAAAATCTCAAGTATATTTAACAATAAAGTTTCAAATAAATTTAAATTCCATTGACAAAGTGAAGCCAGACCGTTAGTATACCGTAGACGTCTACGTCGTAGCACCTGCTACGACATAATTGGTTTTCGTAGCCGCGTTACCTAATTGTAATAACGCGAGGTTCTAATTAATTAGCAACATACCTTATACCATGTAATTGTACTTTTATTTTCATGTATAAATTATATCATCCTAGAGTTAATTTGACTTAAGTTGAGATATTGATAAATTGTTATTAATTCTAGTAAGCAAAAATGATATAAATTATGCTATAAATTAACATACACTAATAGTTTTTTAACATAAAAAAATTCTAGCAATATAACTACATTTATCTTTATTTTTTTGACTTTTATTGTAATCCTTTATTTATTTCAAAATATTTCAATTAAATTCATGTAGATATCACCATTCCATTATTTATTTTCTTTTCATAAAGATTTAACATATTATACATAGCGAAAATCAAGGCTACATTTTTATTTATTTAGCCTTTCTCTACATAGCAAGCTATGCAGTGGGAACGAAGTGTAAAACCATTTCGTTCCCCATATTCTTTTCAAAACTTTACATGTTAGATGGTGGAATCAGAGCGAGAGAATGAAATTAATTTGTGAGAATCAAGCCCACAATTGTCGCATTTACACTTAGATACTGTTTACCTAACCTCTAAGAATTTCGCCTTAAATTGAAACACAATCTAAGTAAAAGCATAAAGATATGGACAGTGATGTAAATGGTACACAACATTTTATATAAAAAACTAGCCGTCGCCCGAAACTTTATTTGTGAAGACTGTAAGACGTTATAAAAAATTTTGACTTTGCCGTTCCCTTAGAAATTCATAGAAATTCACTCTCAAACACTTCCTAAATTACCTACGTGTAAGCCAAATTTTAACCTTAATAAGCTCTTTCTGAGGCCTTACTCTTGACGCCAATATCCAATTATCAATCCTCAATAAATGTCATTTCGTACTCTCGACGGTAATGAACTGCTAAGTCCACTACTGCCCGCTAGTTGAGGTTTGCGTTAACTAAAAATTGTTGTAGAATTCGTTAGAATTGTTATATTTGGTTCTCTTGACGCGTTTTCAATAGCTAAAATCACAGCATAATTAGAAGTGAAATTGGGAATTTACACAATTTCTAAAGGCTACGAGACTAAATGAATACCAGTCTTGTCATGGCACAGGGGCTCAAAGTGTGACTATGAACGCGATTGGATGTGGGTTCGATCCCCACTCGAGGAAAATTAAATATTTATTTAAATTATATTCTCATTTCTTCGCTCTGCCCGAAGTCCAGCGTTGAGTTCCGCTACTCAATACATAATGCCTTCGGGCGTAAAGTGGGGAACGAAGTATCTTAACACTAGGTTCCCTCTGCCTACTCTTCTGTGTACGAATAACAGCGAGAAACTGATTAAGAATTAATAAGAAATATAACATATTTTAAGTATTGTTACATTTATAAATCACATAAGCTATAAATTCAAGATTTCAAATAATGCCTATCGAGGTATTACAAGTCGAACAACGGCGACCCTCTTCAAAATTACAATTAGACGAGTATTTATTAAATACACCCACGTCAGTTCTTAATTAAATTGTAGGTTCATTCTACTTAAGTACATTATGTATTAATTATTTTCAATACAGCATTATATATTATAAGTCACTAGAGCAAAAGTGGTGAGGTAAAGGTGACGCTTGTGGGCTCGATTCTCGCTCAAGGAAATAAATTCAATGCAATGTTTGGCGTTGAGTTCTGCCACTCAACACGCAATAATTCGTAAATCTGGTGAAAAGATAATACAACACAGTGCTATATGTGGAATATAGAGGGAACCTAAATACTAAAAACAAACTTCATTAAGCCTTTACGATATAGAGAACAGAGTGCATAAAGCAAGTCCATAATATCAATTGCTATATTAGTTATATAGGTGTTTATGAGTATTTTTTGTAATAAAATCATATTCTATTTTCTATTCTAACGAGACAAAGTTCCACTCAAAAAATAATGCCTCAGAAAATCGGAGGAAATTTGGAAACGGAAGTTAACACTAGGTTAACTTAAAACCTTAATGGAGAACTTAACACTAGGTTCTCAGGTTCCTTCCTTTTCCCTGCTATATGCGAGAACTACCAAATAAAAAATATTCACAAAAAACCCAAATCCAACAGATATCCAATTAGTTTGGCTTATAGTTAAGAAAATATACAGTCAAATTAAATTTTTTTGTTTAACTGTCTCTATGCTCCTTTATACTCATTATTCTGTAACCTCATTTGTTATTCTATTACTTATAAGTTTTTTGTAGTAAATCAATAAAAGATACAAAAAGAGAGTCTATAAATAATCCATTTTGCGCTGCTCGTCTGTTTATATTATTCTCGTAGCTCCATACTTGACTGAAAATATTTTGTTTCGGAGTATGGAAATGGAATTTCAGAAATTCAATCCAGTTTTAAAATTAAATTGCACAAATATTTTCATTTAGCGACAACCAACTATTTTCTGACAGACTAACGTATTTAAAGTAATTTTAGTTTAGTAAATTATTTATAATTATATTTAATACTTATAATTATATTTAATACTACTACAAAGAATTTAAAGATTATCATAGATTTATAAATTGTTTCTAAGCTGTATTGGTAAATTACAGATCTTTTTTTAGCTTCACTATTTATCCTTATATTTTATAGCTGTAAAATGCATTTACGCAGACCACCCACAGGGGGAAGGCAAGTGTTTCACGAATTATCGGTACTATGGGACTCACCGGTGAATCCGATCGTACCCACTAAAACCAAATGGAAACCCTCTCCACCAAATCAATCACATATTCTTTTCATTTATTTTTCTTTTCGCACTTTTTTGCTTGCCAAGGACCCGGAAGTGTTTACTAGCTTCGGCACAAGCCAAGCAAAGTGCGATGCGAATGACCATCGTCCATCCAGAGTCAGACCTAAATATTAAATATGGGTCCGTACTCACGATTCACGATTTGAAACGCTAAATGCAGCGGTTTCTGAATAATAATTTCGTTCTATTCATTTTCTTGTTTTATTTTAAGTATAATTTGTAAATAAATATAAAGAACTTATTTAGTCTGGACCTGACGCCTTTTCAGCTGTAGAACGTATTATTTTTTATTTGTTTACTCAGTTATACTTGTATAAGCAGTATGCCTAAACAAACAGATGCTTTCATTGTTGCAAAGGAGCTGTCACGGTTGATACAATATCGATTATTTATTATATATTTCATGTTATTAAAAACAGCCTCACGTTTTCCCCTCTAGCAGGATAAGGCAGAGAGAAATTATTATTAGAACATATCGTTCGGCAATTTGTGCTCAATGTTCGAGACATTGGGTGGCAGAATTCGGTGCCGCACTTTGTCTACCGGATCGAGGAAATGAAATAAATATCCTAATTATTCCTCGAATGGGGATCGAACGCACAACCACAAGCCACGACTTTCTCAATACTTTTGCAATATTTCGGGCTACGTAACTTAATATTTAGAATATTTAAACTGACTATATATATTTCTTATTAGTCTTCCGCGAAATATGGAATATTTTTAGACTTATGCCTTCCTGCCTAGACTACTGTATGCGGAATACAGCGTGGAGTTAAAAAAAACATAAATAGTATTGTAATATATATTAAATTTCAGTAGTCCACAGCTTTATTAATGTATCCTAACGTTACAAGAAATATACAGAAACTTTATCTTTTGAGTGACCCATTTGTATAGAATGGTATTGCAAGTGGCAGTTCCAAGATGATGTACATAGATTTCACTCTGCTGCATTGGTTCTGTACAGACGAATGCATAGAATCTACCAGCTTTTCAATATTATATTTGTAATATCAACATGTTATAATATCCACACGGCGTGAAGGCCACGTCTAACTGTAAGTGCGATGGTTTTGGGTTCGATTCCTTCTCAAAGGAGTGAAATTTAATTTTTTGGCTCTAATAACGAGTCAAGTACGTTGGCTTTGAGTTCTGCAACGCAACGTCTGAAGAATTTGGAGGAAAGAAGGGAACGCAGATTCCTAGCACTAGGTTCTCAGGTTGACTCTCTCTCTCTTAACCACCAAAACGATATATTTCAAATTTCAGTCATATCTCTCATATTTTTATTTCTATGTCAAGTCACTGTCCTTTTTGCATCTTCTATTATGAATACTCAAGTTTTTTTTCAAATATTTTTTAAAATTTATCTACACTCGTTTTATAATTATTTTTTTTAACACAACAAGAAGTTTTTTAATATTTTTTCTAATTCTTCAACTGAATAAAAATACTTCACAAATTTAACTCTACCTTACAGAAGAAATATGTAGAGTCCTAAAATCCAAACATTAAACTTTATAACTACATATACCACTGGTACTAGATGTGGAACGAGCATTGGAATTGCATTCAATCGATTTCAACGTTTGATTGTAGAACGTTGACCAACAATAGTGAAGAGATTATACAATGCTAGCTTTGTTAGATAAACTGTATTGTGATAACTGTGTAATGTGCCACTTTTATTTATTGTACTGAAAATAGACAAAGTTGTTTTGAATGCACGAGATAACGCGATAGTTAATTGAAAAAGATGAAATAAAATTTCCTTTTTACCGGCTGCTTTCTTCAAAAACGAAGAGATTCTACATTTTTAAGCTATATTATATTGTTTTTATAGTTGACGTAATGAAAACGAAGTCCATAGAAGAAGTAAAAATATTGATATTTTGCACGAAGTGTAAATGTATATCGACTGGTTGTGTGTTCGATCCCCACTCGAGGAGACGAAATAATTAATTAAATTTATATTTCCATTTCTTTGCTCTAGTGTCGAGGCTAAACGCGGCGTTGAGTTCTTCCACTCAATACTGCCTCGAGAATTCGGCAGAAAGTGTGAAACGGAGTATCTTAACACTAAGTACCCTGTTGTGTGCGGGATACAGCGTAAAGCTGTTTTTTTTTATGCAAACTTAGCTTAATTAATTTTTTTAAAAAAAAAATTAGCTTCACGCTATATCCCGCACACAGCAGGGTAGACAGAGGGA
>DVQM01000490.1:0-17004 GCA_018231645.1 Heliconius ricini
AACTTATATTATATTGCCGAGTCAACACAACTTGGACCCAGGGCTTGGCCCCTTGGCTCTAATTTCATACATATGTGCTGATAGCATTGTTTCTTACGAGCTAGTATTTAGATAGCATATTGTTTACATTTTTTATATAGATAAAAAAAATATTATTTATAATTGGATATAATATTGTAGTAATATTGGATAAACAGCTCTCTTATCAGTTATCAAAAGAGTTACATTTAAACAATTTGTTTATTCAGACATTTTAAAAGGGAAGAGTTGTGGATTCGATTCCCACTTGAAAGAATAAATTATTTCCAATTCTTTGCTTTTGTAACAAGACTAAGCGCGAGGTGGAGTTCCGCAACTCATCCGAGAGTGGGGAACAAACTGGTCACTGTTGTTAAAGTTCCTTTAAAATCGGTTCAGTATTTTTAAGATATGTGTATCCAGGCATATTTAATAAGTTTTTTTTTAAACATATATAAAAGAAATGTAGGAATATAGATAAATAAGATAATACTTTTTTTTACTTTATAGTTATTAATATTAAATTTTTATTAACCACTCAGCGGAATATAATATTTAATATTTTTATTCTTTGCTCTGGTAACTCGGCGTTAAGCTCCGCTCACTCAACACGCAATGCTTTTAAAATTTCAAGGAAAATAGAAGTTTTTTAATGGGAATGATATATCAACACTAGATTTTCAAGTTCCCTCTGATTATTGCTATTATTGCTATGTGCAGGATACAGCGTAAGATTGTGCAGAGGGAACCTAAGAACTTAGTGTTAAGACAGATCAGCTTCACATTCTATCCCGCATATAGCAGGGAAGATTGTGTGGGGAAGTAGGAATCAAACATGCAACCACCATGTTATAATCACACCCTTGTACAACAAAGGGTGACATTATCTCATATAAAATACCATATAAAATTTTTAACACAATGTTACGCTTGTCTCATGTGGAATTATAGCTTGCCTTGCCTTATCATAGAACGGAAAATCAAAATTAATCAAAACACTCCAATTAATTAACCATAATAAAATTTGTAATAATATTATAGTAGTAGTAATTAAAAATGAATTAAACCAACTCTAAATAAGACAATATAACAGTGTCGCATATATGTATGATATAGAAGATATTTTTGAGACTGGTCGTGGCACAGGGGTGATTGTAACACCACCTGGTTGGGGAGATGAAATAATTACTCCAGATTTTGGCAGAAAGTGAAGAACGGAGTGTCTTAACACTAGGTAGCCTCTGCCTGCGTGAAGCTGATTAAATTAAATTAGATTAGATTAGGTATTTAATTCCTAAGAGAGTCCAGGTCCAGTGTATTTGGATGGTCCTTTCCTGTATATATAACTTAATATTAGAATGTTTATATTGTTAGTCTTTTTCGACTTCTTTCTATGACAGTCTTTCCTGTTTCAACTCATGACAAAGTGATAACTTCCTTTTTTTAGTGGTTAAAATCTCTTTTACAAATTGACTCCTCAGATGGATATTACATATTGTGGTTGCAATGTCACACAATGGAATAATTATATTTATAACTTAATAACAACAGATTATCAATTTTTTCCAGGACTATTAATTATTTTATTAATAGTATTGAAAAAGGACTAACTTGTATTATATAATTTCCTAGCCTATATGTTAGGAAAAATAATTATTAATTAATTCAGCCAAGGTAATGTAATACTTGATTTTAAATAATTATTTTTCTTCTTTGAGCCATTAAAGAGCGGTCCAGTGTCTGACTATAAATGTGGTGATTGTGAGTTTGATTCCCAATTTATTGTCACTAGGACTCATATTTTTATTTTCTTCTCTGATTCATATTGCATATTTCTGTCATCTCCCTATTTTCACATGTGGGCAAGTAGAAATCTTTTATAAAGAGAAGTCCACCGACTTTTATTTTCTGTTAAATGTACATTATTCTATGTTACAATGCAATAAAAATAATAAGTCATGAAGACAAAGTGCAGCTTAGTTTCGCAAACACGCAACCTTTCATTTGATAGAGTTTAGGGTACTGTCTAAGCACTAGGTTCGTGCCTATCCAGCGATATGCGGGAAATTGTGTGAAGTTGTTTCATTTTTCTTCATTTGATAATAAAAGTTATTGTTGTAATAATATGACAATAACATTTAAGTTTAACAATTACAGTATCAAAGTCCAAAGTAACTATCCTTGATACTTATAGTCAAAAATTTTAGCCCTAATCTATTAATAGATAGCATTATAAAAATAAAACTAACTTACTTTAATATTCCTCCAAATAACTTCAATTGTACACTTTAAAAATACAATTACGCGTAAATAATAATAAATATTTATATCATTATTAATTATCAATTTAATATATTAATTTATATTTATTTAAATATGTAAATTAAAAATTCGTGTAGACTTATATTCTTATTGGGATCGTCTTGGTAACTAATTTACGTCACACTTCTCGAAGATTTTTAAATAAAAAACTTATTTGACGTTTCACTAATTGACAGATACATTGTCGCTACCGTACCGTCACGGTATACAGCTGATTTGAATGTTGCTAAATTTGAACAAAAAAATAAAAATATAAATTAAAAGGAACGCAATTGTTATAGAATCGTTTTTTACACGGTAGAATATATAAATTATTTTCATTTCCTTACTGTGAAAATCAAACTTCACGTGTGTTCCGCCTCCCAACCCACAAAGTCTCAAAGTCGGCATTTGGTGAACGGAGCGTTTTCACAATTCTGCCTTTCCTGCCATGCGAGAAATAGCCGGAAACTGCATAAAATATAATAAGTATGTAAATAAAATCCTACACATGTGCTTATGAAAATTATGATAAAACTGATTCAGGTTTATTTTATTTCACAGAACGTGTATTCAATTCCATTAATTATTCTTAATAACTTAACTTTTAACTTACACTTCCTTTTAACTTAACTAACTTTTTAAATATGGATATAAATTTGCTCCAGGTCTGAAATGCTTTTCTGTTATTCAACAAAAGTTAAGTCAATTGGGTCAAGTTCAAAAAATACAAGTATAATATTTTTTTTTAACTGACCGACTGTTTATAAAAAAAAAAACAAAATCAGCTTCGCACATTATCCCGCACAACAGGGTAGGCAGAGGGAACCTAGTGTTATAATATTAGTAGTATTATACTATTACTAGTATTATAATACAAAAATATTTATATTAATATTCATTATATAATTTATTGTTATTTTACTTATAAAAACAAACCAAATATTTTGCATTCTTTAACCGACTGCTGCAAAAATACTACTAAAAGTTGTCGATCTGCCACTTTTCATTTAAAAAAACATACCCTAATGGGATATCTCTCGTTCTATTTTCTATAATAAACCTAAACAACGTTCAATTACATCGGCAATACCTACGACTCGATTTTATGAATGCAGATCAGTGTGTGCTTCATTAATAACAAAAGAGTTTTATTTTATAACGATACTTTTATTATTTATTTTGTTTGTAAAAGAAACACTTTCATATTTAGAAAAATCTCTTTCATTTTACTTGTACGAGTCTTTTATAGAGCAGTAAAAACTGTGCTTTTATTTAAAGTGGTTGACATAAAAACACTGTATAAATAAAAAAACAAATCAATTAAATAAATTTTATTAAGCAATATTTCCAGTTAGATTTTTGCATTTAATTTAAGGAAGTGTGACTGAGTGTGTGTGATGATGACTGATGTGACTTTCATTCATACATACATTAAAAATAATATTATTTTATTGTGCCAATACAATGTAAAAAAATCTATGCTAAAATTTAATTTTGACTGTCTATTAATTTGTTTGAATATGTTTCTTTACTACAATGGCATTTTTTGATATAACAAAAATCATTTTTAATCAAGACTTCTGTATTTATTCATATTCACGTTAATGCATAATCGTTATTTCTTTATATGAAAAGGAAATAATAAAATAATCACCTATAACTTTCAAAGAACATTTGTTTTTTTTTATACAACAGCCACAGATCTTTTGCATATTCTGTAGATATAAAAATAATAAATAGAAATTTTTAGTGACAAATAAAAATAATAAAAAATATCACATATATTAATAAGAATTTAATCACTAAAATCAATATCTGAGTCGGAATCAGCCCGTCCTCTTATAGTTTTTTTGCTGTGAACCTGCAAAGACTTCTTTTTACCAGCGTCTGGTGGAGTTAGGAGGTCTCCAGAGTATTCTATTACTTCAGATCTGAAATCAAAAAGGAAAATATTTTAGATACATATAGTAAATGATAATTTAAAACCACTGACAAAAAAGGTTTTAAAAATAAGAAAAGAAATAGAAAAGAGCTGATAATCCTTACACACATTTGACTGTTTGTTGTATCGATATGCCACAAACAGTCAAAGGCATACATAGACATGTCAATATGATAACATCCAACTCAGTCACTCTGTTGTGTTTGGGGATTAAAATTTTAAATATGTACTTATCAATATTATGTGATTGTCAAAATTTATGTTTATTGTTAGCATCTCTGTTTTACAAACATTATTTTAAAAATAAAAAAAATTGCCGGAAAGTCAATTCAATGGAAAAGAAATATTTCGTTAAACAAAGTAAAAGGTGCAGTCATAGTTTATCGTTATGAATTTTTTAAACTGGCAATATCATCAATAAATTATTAACTTTAAATAAGATAAATTGTGAAAATATGTATCTTGTTGAATATGGGGAATGAAATATTTAATATTTTCATTTCTTTGTTCTGGGAATAAGACAAACGGGCGCGTTCAGTTCCACCACTCACTCGCACATAATATCTCAAATATTCAGCGGTGGGTTAAGTAGAGGGAATATAGGTTAAGTAGGTTTAACAGTAGGTTTTCTGTTATATACGGGATTACAATGTGAAGATAAAAAAAATTGTAGAACAAGAGTGTCTAATCAATATATTCTATTTACCTGGCTATTCTCCACTCTAGCATTTCTGTTGAGAAGTCATCTCGGTTCCCTAAATCAGTGAAGCCCACTATAAAATCTTTTGTTTTGTTATTTTTCACTAATGCTATTGTTGGAATGATTCTTATCTTAAGACGGCCTAAAATAGAAAAAATCATTAATAAAAGTGATTGAATGTATCAAGAGGAAAGAGAAGAAATAATAGTGAACTGGTGGTAAATTATTTGACGTTCAAAAAAATTATATAATTATTAGTTTATAATAGATCTATCATAACACTAAATAGAAAAGAAAAAGTTCTTTTACCTAATGCATTTTTTTTATCTACATCTAAAAAGTATCATAAAACCTAAACAAAAAAAAACAAAATACCAAATACTTACCAGTTAAGAATGGTGCACGTTCCACATCTAACTTGACAACTCTTGTTTCAACATGTTTTTTAGCAATGGTCTTCAAATGCATGTCAACTATGCGACAACGGGGTGTGTCATTGCGGTAGAAATGACATATTACATTATCACTTTTGTTGCAGACGGTAAAGAATTCTTTTTCACCATCGATTTCTGTATATTCCCCATGGCCCTGGAAAGATAACATGTTATTATTAAGTCTTTACACATATAGCATACTAGCAACCCAAAAGCAGTTTTGCCTGCTAAAACTTATAATTATATTATAGCTAAATTATACAAAATATTCACATATATTGAACCCTATGTGTTATTCTGATGATAAGCTAAATTCATGTACAGTTTCATCTAAATCTGTTAAGCAACTTTTGCATGAAAGAGGAACAAATACCATCATCCTCACAAACTACACATTTATAATATTAATAGGAAATAGTATAACAGGTAGTTAGGGAAAATCTAGTGGTACAATATTGTGTGTTCAAGACATTGTGTGTTATGTAGTGGCATCCAAAACTATCATTTGTGTAACAAAACTACAGAACTAAGAAAAACAGCTGAAGTATAATCATTGATGAGAGTGAAAATCTAACCCACAAACAATTGTACTATACACTGTCCAGTAATATAACATTATTTATTAAGCAACATTTTAATATAACATGGGGTTGCATATATAAGAGAAAGAAAAAAAATACAATTAACTATTACATATTTTTCTTTATCTCTTTCTCCAAGCCAGTCATGCCTCTTTACCACACTTCTGTGTGCACTCTGTAAAGGTGACAGGATGTGGATTTGATTCCCATTTGAGCAAATTAAATATTTAATATTTTCTTTTTTTCCACATTATTTAGTCTGGCATTAGACTTTAAATAGAAATTTATATAAAACTTACAATAGCAAGCCACTCCTGTTTTTGCTTGGCTCTTTGCTTCATTTCTGCAATCCTCTGTTGCCTTATAGCTTCCAAATCGCTGTTATCTAATGCATCCAATCTGAAATATAATTATTATATAAAACTTGTTTTTGCCTGCAGCTTCCTTGTCCCTGAGGTCAAATAAAAATAACTAGTTATTGTGTATGATACATTCACTCTAAGTGCAGGAGGACACTCCAATCACATATACAGGTACATCAAAAAGAGTTAAAGGGATAATACAGCCTAAAGCCTTCCTTGATGAATCAAAATTATTTGACTATGACTTTGATCGTACAGAGTCATTCACATGATGATTTTTAATTATTAAATTCTTAAAATGCTTATTGGGAAAGCACCTGCCCAAAAACATGTTGATTTTTTTCTCACCCCGGGAATGAAATATTTTCATTCTTTTTGCAATTCCCTCATTATTATTCAGTTCAGCCAGTGCATACACAACTCTCTTCTCTCTTCTTCTCACTCTTGACACCAGGTTCTCTTTGCCTACCTTGCTGAGTGCCAGACACAGTGTAAATGTATGTAAGTAAAATTAATTATAATGTAAATCACCTTTCAATTTCATTGTCGAGCTGCTTCTCCATATTTTGTGCCACTTGCTGAAGTACTTGCTCCATTTTGTTGTTTTAAGGAACTGAAATAAATATTTACACAAAGAAATTTAGTTCAAAATGTTATATTTAAGGAATAATAAATAAAATCGAAAATTTCTTGTATGTGTTTGTTTTCTCAAATTATATATTTTACTTTATACTATTCATTATAAAAATCGTAGGCGGCTCAACGTCTTTCAAGTAAAATTTTCGCAATGGCGCAGTTAATATTTTGATATTATTAAAAAAATTATATATATATATATATATACATACAATAATAGTTAACCTTTTTTTTAATATTAATTTCCTAAAAGGAAATTATTATAAAAAAAAATGTATAAAAATAAATCACGGTCAAGTCGATGACCTCATTGCGGCATATGAAATAAAAATGTAACGAAACAAGAAATACTCACTGTCTTTTGTGATCAGAACTGAATTATAACATTAATTATATTTGAAATTATGTATAAAAACTGTTAAATTTGTGTAAAATTGTAATTTTACATTAATTTCGATAAAATTACTTCAAGAGAGCTGCAGTCTAGTGTTTACTTGAAATGTCAAAAAGAAATATATTAATGACATTGACAGCAATAAATGAATGTTGCCTTTTTCTAATACCTTTGTCTTTTGTATTTTTCTGCTTCACGCTGTATTCCGCCTATAGCAAGGTAGGTAAAGGGAACCTAGAGTTAAGACACTCCGCTCCGCTTAAGTTGCGGAAATTGACGCCGCGTGTTATCTTCTTGTGAATGAATATAATTCATTCCGACACAGAAACACAACAAAACAAATTATGCATACATATTTAAGCACCTAGTGTTAGAGTGTTTTTATAAGTTCTAAAATTAGAATATCATAAGTAAGTATTCATATTTATGATTATTTTATTGACATCAATCATCAATTATATTTGTAAAATCTTGCAGGTATATTACTACTTTCTTTCATACGAATAAAATAAAATAAGCTTCACGTTGTATTCCAACTGCAGGATAGGCAGAGGGAACCTAGTGTTAAGACACTCCATTCCCCACTTTCTGCTGAATTCGGGAGGCATTGCGTGTTGAGTTTGCAGATTGTAGAACTCAACGCCGCGCTTGTCCTCGACACCAGACGGAAGAAATGGAAATATGTATTTAAGTAAATATTTAATTTAGTAAATATTTCATGTCCTCGATTGGGGATCGAACCCATAACCAGTTAGTTTTAAAGTCACACTTTGTGCTACTGCGCCACGACTGGCCTCCTCTTTCTTACGAATAATTTACGGAAAGTGACGCGTACTACATAATACCGTTAGGCGAATTCGTCTTCTTAAGTTATGAGTAGTAGTGATAAGTATATATTATTATTTTTACTTCTATCATTATTTTCTTTCTAATTTTATATTGTTGTAGGTATTTTATAATGAATATTTATTCCCAAGAACGCTGCCTTAATTGAAACATTGATATTAGAAGAACTTTCAGATTGCGAAAAAGATTTTACTGCTTGGTTGGTATTTAAGGTAAAGTAACCTATCTTCCACCAGCAGACGGGTCTAAGGGGATGCCTAGGAGTAACAGACCGAAGGTACTCAAACGTGAATTTTAATAATTATGATAATCTTATTCTCTATTACTATGAGAGTAAGATTTTTCTCTCATTATACTAATGGACATACACGAAGTACTCAATGATCAAAGAATGGAAATATATTGAAAATATTGTATACCAGAGATACCACTACACAGAAAAAAAAGAGGGAATCTAAAAAGGTGTGAATTTTAAGTTTACAATATAATTGTAAGTTTACAAATTGGCGGCTTACGTTGTTGTGGTATCTTTTAGTCATTGTATTTGTTAGTTCTTTTATCATTCAGAATTTTTTAAAAGAAAAATCGACCGTATAATATTTTTACTTTCTGTTACTCAATTTTGGATGACAATGAAAAATACTGATCAGAAAAGAAATACATCTGTGATAAAGCTTCAAATAGTGACCAAATTCAAAAAGCCCAGCATGATAAGCCTTCAAATCAACCTCACCAGTGCCATGGGATCTCAAATACACCCTGTACCTCACATTTACCCAGGAGGAGAAAGAATATCTGATCGGCCAGGGATATGGAGGAGAAACAGGTTCGAAAGTGTCGATAAATCACGAGGCTAAGGGTGTGACCAGCGTGACCATTGCAGTGGTAAACGCCAAATCTATTAGTCGTAGCAATATCTCGGCATACCGACAGCTGCACGTACTGTATTGAAGGCAAAGATGAGCAGTCAAAATGTTAATTCGGAACGCGACGGGAGCAACGACAAAAAACATTGTGTAATATAATTTAAAAATGAGTTTGAAAGAAAGAAACGCAGCGGTCACCTCTTCCACTATAACGGTCATGTCCTTATCCTAGTGCAAAATTCCTCACAACCAAATCTATTATTATAACTATAATAATTGATTTGGCTAAATATTATACTGTTTTACTGAATTAGCTTAATCGTTATTTTCAATTTCCACGACATTAAATACACCGAGATTGTTTCTATCTATTATAAAAAAAAAGAGTAAAAATGCTTTTGTAGACATAGAGAGACGTTGTATTTAGACATAAGCTAACAATCTGATGAAGAACTGCAATGGAAATACAAAGAATATAAATGAGTTGGAAGCGCGCGCATCATTAATTGGACGATGCTTGATGAGATGACGTATATCGTAGAGATGAGAGAGACGGTAAACAAAAATCGCAGGTTCTAATCCCATAACGTTCAAATATTTTATGCGTTTTTCATATAAGTAAATACAATTCAGTTGTTACTTATGCAGTTATCATTAAAAAATATTGAAAATTGAAGTCATCGTGACTCAATTGTGAGTTCGATCTGTTTCAAATGCTGCTTAGAATGATAATATGTTAAATTTTTCGCTATCAAAGCCAATGGCAAAATATGAGGCCACTCGCGAAAAAGTATGTTGACTCTAGGTCGTAGGTCTTTGCCTAATTACTGTAAGTTACAATGAAACTTAAGGAGTAAATGGCAGTAAGCGTGGGTGACAAGGATCATCAAGTCCACGCAAACAAAGTTACGGGAAACACATAATAAGAAAACAAATAAAGACAAATTATTTTATTATGGCAGTATATTTTTTATTAAAAAAAAACAAATCAACAATAATTCTCAACAATGAGTAAGTCAAAATTTATAATCAAAATATAATACCTTTTTTAGTTTCACGGTTCTCCCGCACTTAGCAGAGGCAGGCAGAAGGAACCTGGGAATTCTTCTGCCTTTACTGTTTTGCGAACGCTGGACGCATTGCGTGTTGAATGGCGGAACGCCAGCGCCGCGCTTTACCTCTATATCAGAGCAAGGAAGTTAAAATAAAATAAATATATTGCATTTCCTCGAGTGGAAATCGGACACACAACCTGTAGCATTTACAGTCGCACGCTTGTGTTCACAGAACAGATCCTTGGTCAGTCGTGGCGCGAGGGTGATAGTCAAATTAAAAAAAATATCTGTTTTATTATTTCTATAAAAATCTTTTCGTTTTTAAATGATAGAAGTAACAATAATTTTTGGAGTACGATGATAGAATTAATCAAATACTTGCAGAAATATATGCTTAAAATATTTTTTGCGTATCCTGGTAGCCCTGTTAAAGAAAACAACTTGATATTATTATTATTTTTTAACTTGATGCTCTAACAATAGTATCTTGTTAGATCTAGGATATTACAGGTACATATTAGATAAATACAAGTGATGAAAACTTCATAAGTTAATAATAACATTTTAAAAAATTGACTCACTCAATGTTAAAAAAACAACTAAAAACTATCACAATATATCAATATTTACAAAAAAACAATAGTGATAACACAATCAAAAAAAGGAAACATTTATTTTTATTATTTTGCTACATTCAGATGTTAATATCTGACCATTATTGTACTTGACCAACCAATATAACAATTTTTTTAATCACAATTTATATAGTCTAGCATAACAAATTCATAATTAAGTCAAATAACAAGATGCACCAGAAAGCTGTATATTTAAAGGTCTTAGTCTGATCACTCAATAAGTCCTTTGTCAAGAATTAGTAGGCACAGCCTTGTATATCCTAAGCCTCGATTCTGAAAGGGCTGCTAGTACTGTATCACCAGTTCTTTGAGCACAACAGACATCTAAAGCTGGCTCAGCTGCCGGCAAGGATATGGTCCTTACACCATCTAATCCATGAAGGTATAAAGAGGATTCACTTTCTGAATGAGACGCTACCCATGAGGCACCAGCTGCCTTTACCCAAGCGCTCCTGGACATGAGGGTGGAACGAGCTGATCCGGGAAAGGTTTGCTCGATATCAAATAAAGTTTCTCCACTTGTTACATTAGTCTTCAATTTACACAAAGTTAGTCGCGATCGTTCGTTGCTACTTCCTCTTGAAGATAGCAATGCTCTGTGGGAATCATTGTCATAGCAGAGGGACATAAAAGGGCCATCGACAGGCAATGCTCTGGGCTCCCACTGCCTCATATTCCCCACCCACAACCAACAAGAATTTAATTGGCAGGACAGTAATCCAAACTCAGTCGAACATAATGAAACTACTGGTGACATGTCCCCCGGAGCATTTAACCTTTGTATATAAGTACTAGGATTTCGGACATCGTATTGATGGATTACACCACCTACACCGCCTACGTAGAACTCATTACTACGTAAGTAGTCCCATGAACACGACCATAAGGGAACTCCACATGGTATAGACGTGTTTGGGATTCCCCTTTCAACGATACGTGCTGTATTATCAAGACCAACGCTCAAAAGCAAGTCTCTAGGCTGAGAATACGTTATATCACGTATCGGCTTCGAATGTAGATGGACGAACTGCCCCAATTTGTAGTCAACAGAACTAACTTTCCGTATTCCAAAGCCAGGAAACAGATTATTTGTACTTTTTTGTGAAACATATAACTCGTAAGTCCGACAGTTGTAAGTCAGCACTCTACAGCCACCATCTTTACTGATTTCTAAATTTTTTTCCAATGAAAACCTCCACATACGCTTGGGTGGTTGATCTTTTGAGACCTGATTCTTCATTAAAGTACTCCTTAAGACTTCCAATTGTAAGACACAAGTGCGATGAGCTATCCTCGAGTTCTGGAGCTCTAATTCTGTTCGACTTTTCTCTGCTTGTAACAAATCTATTTGTTTCTGTAGTGCTGTTAATTGTGAAGTATCTGCCGCAACAAGTTTTCTTGCATATATAAACCTAATATCTTTTAAGGCAGCTTTGCTTTTACAAGTTGGGCAAGATCTATCTTTGCTACTTTGAGCTTTCAACCACCTTTCGACACAATGAGCACCAAATAAATGACCACACTTAAGCGAAACTAGCCTATGCTCCCCAGAGTTACCCCAGGAATCCAAGCAAATTGGGCATGTTTCACCATCACCTTCATCGGCATGTTTTGGTGAACTAATCTTCCTCACTTTAGCTGGTGGTTCTTCATCTTCTTGTCTAACATCAGCAAAAGAAGCTGCACTATTAGATTCTTCATTAACAGTAACAACAGACTGAATTGAACGAGATTGAGAGTCATCATCATATAATACTGGAGTCCATGGTTGTATATTTAATGTTCTCACGACATTTTGTATTAAAACTGCTGGATTCACGATTTCAACTTGTGATTGTGATGAATGTGGTTGAACTGAATTGCTATTACTGTCAGAAATTATTCCTGGTCTCCAAATGTCAACTGAGGCATCATTATCGCTAATAGGATTATCTATATTATTATTTGTATTGTCATTTTCAATAATATTACTGTCTACACTATCTGTTGGATGATCTCTTGCCCATGAGCTTAGTATAGGAGAATGTTCTTCTGCTCTATCTGGTAATTCAGGCGCAAGTATACTTGGACTGTTAGGCAGAGAGTCCTCATCCATTATATGTATATCATTAAGTACCTTTAATAAAAGATTTTTTTAATAATGTAAAAATAGATAATTTTTCGAATAAAATAGAAGAAATCCTTATTAAGAAACAAATTTTAAGTTATAATAATTTTAAAAATATTTAAGCTGTAACCTTTGTGAATATTTTAAAATTAGTAAGCACTTCTTTTACTAGCAATATTAGCATCACAATCCTGAATTCATGCAATATTGGATAAATTAAGGGTTTTGATAATGTTAAAGTAAAAAACAAACCTTAACTGAGAAAGTTTTAAGTCAATTTTAAAAACTGTTTATGATGTGACCTTTATCATTATTCTGAAGGCTCATGAATGGATAATTATATTTATTAATAACAGTATAAAATATAATATAAATACAGTAAAAAATATATTTAATAATAACAGTAAAAACCAAACTCAAGTGGTTTACTAATACGAAAAATAAATTTACCAATTCGAATGTTTTAAAAGTAAAACTGACATAAAAGCCGCAAAAAAAGACAATTATTAAACTTTTAATATCATAAGAAACACTAAATAATAATACAACCTTTTATACTTACAATTTAAGTAAATAACATTTGAATAACAGAAATATTTGTTCATACAAAAGAATTTCTAAGTTTTCATTTTTAAAACAATTTAAAATTAAAAGTTTA
This sequence comes from Heliconius ricini, assembly GCA_018231645.1. NCBI lineage: Eukaryota > Metazoa > Arthropoda > Insecta > Lepidoptera > Nymphalidae > Heliconius > Heliconius ricini. The sequence continues at coordinate 13,539 of DVQM01000490.1, forward strand.
TAATCTGTATTTAATAATCACAATACCGTAATAACTAAATAAAAAGGTAATAGATTTACAAAGATTTTATAAAATTTGCAAACAAACCGACATTAGTAAAGTCAGTAGTGTAAAAAAAATATTATTTAGCCTGTGTTTAAATGTCAAATATAAGTCGGATACACAAACATTAATTTTGATTTTTTTATTTATATATCTTTAGTTTCAAGCTGTGTCACGCACATAGCATAGCAGGCAGAAGGAACCTGGAAACCACAAAGTAAAGTAATATATACTATAAAAGAGGGAACATGAGGACTTACTGTCAAGTGTTAATACACGTTCCCATTAAGAAATTTTCGTTCCTCACTTTCTGCCAAATTCTGGAAACATCATGTGTTGGGTGGCAAAACTCAACAACGTGCTTTGTTCTGTAACCAAAAGGATGAAATGAAAGTACTTTATTCACCTGAGTTGGAATCAAATTCAAAATCGTCACGCTTACCCTCTGACGTTTTATCGCTGTTTCATGAAAATAATATGTTTTCTTTTAATAAGATGTTTGATGTTCGTTGCTTCGGTATAGAGAATTTCATTGTATCGTATCTATTTCGCCTCCTCGACTGTTGTAAACCTCTATAGGTACACATTCAGCTTAAATCACATACAATGTATAAAATTCTTCTCGCTATGCCTTCTTATCTTTATCCTGGTAATCTTTATCATGGGGAGTGTACTGGGGAACTGTTTGTTCTGGTACCTGCCATCGAATTATGCAGACGCACAGTAAGTCAGAACTTCGAATATTGCCCACACTATCTGGTTACGTGGCACTTCACTTCTTTGCGATTTCGTAAGAACTTCCACTCATCCACCACGCAACTTTAGAGTGGTCTACCAGTGGTAATGTTTTCAGGTCAATACGACATGTGTACCATTAATAAACGTCTATATCCACCTTAAAGTCCAGCCTCACGTGTAGCTCATCTGGTATTACACGAGGTCGTAAGTGGTGTTGATCACTTATTCAGGTGGCCCGTACGCTCGTTTGTCTTGTCATTTCCAAAACATGCCTTCATCATTGCAACCGGTCCTCATGCGTATATGTATGCGTATATGCGTATACGTATGGAAGACTTTCGAGATCATACTGTGATCTCGAAAGTCTTCTATACGTCCTCATGCGTATATACGTGATCTTCCTTCAGCATCATCGAGTTTCGAGATGCTGAAGGAAGGTCACGTATGGAAGACTTTCGTGATCGCAGTATGATCTCGAAAGTTAAACGAGGTTTTCTACTGGTTCCCTAACTTTTTCAAAAATTATAGATTGTAAATTAATTAATCTTAATATTTATATCACTTAAATTAAAATGCTTTAATTAGAAATATGATATATTTAAATTAAATTTAATTTATTTCTTATTCAATCCATTATCCGATCGTAGTCCCAAGGTTGGTACTAGATACAACCAGTATTTATTTATTTCACTGCGAAGTTGGCAGTAGTGTCAGAATCGCGAACGGGAAGGTATAACGGGTCGTTCCCTTTACATTAGTTTATTTGATTTTATTAAACTCAACGAGCTTTTATTCATTAACTATTTTATATTAGTAATATTAAAAGAAGAATAATAAGTATCCTCTGCTAGTGTATTATGTAGATTAATAAAATAAATCGTTTACAAAGTTTGTGTGAATGTTTCTTAATGGCGTCTGAGTGTCAGTGTTTTATATTATTATTATAAAATAAATACAAAAAATGTTTATTTAGTGCCCAAAACAACTAATTGGATTGTTATACAGTAATGCCAGTTGTGGCTGGTAAGTTTGATATTCAATTTAACCTATCAAATCATATATTTATTCGCCCTCAATCATTCAATATATATAAGACATGTTATTTCCCAATCATGTAGTGTTTTGTTTCTTAATCTTTTGCACAATAAATGTTGGGAGTGCTAGATATTTGTGTAACAGTTACAAAATAAGTGTCGCAATTTAATCTGGGTCAGGACGGTCGATGCGCGCGTCGTTGTGACGTCAACCACCCTGCCGCACCCCCTAGGCCTTATGTCCTCAAAGTATATAAATAGACAAACATATATATTATATTGTAGATATATAAGATTCACTTTCATATATAAATGAGGTTATAGCTGCCGTTTGACTATTAACACGATGGTTCTAAACTCAAGCCACTTTGAAGGGATGATTGTAATTGAATTTGTTTTTATCTCTGGACTTTAAGCTAACAAGATGTATCGGCGTTAAGTTTCGGTACTTAATTCTTAATTGAATATATAAAATTCATTTTCACATATAAATAATTCTGTAGCTGTGTGGTTATAAAGATTAACAGTAAATGCAAAAGTTCTATGTTCAACTGGTTTTAAGGATGATAAGGTGGTAAAATAAAAAGGCGTTAAGTTCCGCTAGGTAATATAAAGTTAGCATGTGAATTGTATTGTTGTTATTGCTGCTTTAGAACTGGACTGTTGAAACCCGGTGTTAAGTTACGCCCCTGGAAACCATCTAATCGTTTTCTATTAAGCCATGCACATTCTCATGAAGGGTTCTAATTCTTCAATAATTTTTTTTATATTTGAAATATTAAATATTTTATTTTTTTTGCTCTGGCTTCAAAGCAAAGCGCGGCGTTTAGTTCCGCCACTCAACAAGCAATCGGAAATGGAGTGTCTTAACTCTTAAAACTACATCTGACGAATTTCTGTTCAAAACAGCTAGCAGTAAGTCAAATCTTTCCAAATGATCTCTATGATGTTGAGAAAATTTAGATTTTAGCTTCTATTCCAATCATGGGTGCGATATACCAAAGCATATTAAAAAGCATACTGAAAAATATGAATGTGTATATCTTAAGCTGATCTATAGAGATTTGAAAGTTTTATTTCAAAAGTGACAAATTTCATGACTGACGATTCTTTGGTGTAGCATTGTATAAATGTTAAAATTATAACATGCACTTCCATTAAATAAAATAAATGAAGTACCTGTATTTCAATTACATTATGCAATTGAAAGAAAATATGATTTCAAAACAGATTACAATGAAAGAAATCAATAATTTATATGAAATTCAAGTAAGAAATTCAAACTATTGAACCACAAACAAGCTCAAGTATTGTTCATTTGAAAGAGCAGTAAAACTTGCTGAATCTTAAACACTTCACCAGCATACCTCAGAGTAGTATGCTAATATTATACTTCAATTAAAATGCCAAATAAAAAATGTGATGATGAAATGTTATCTAAGAGAAAAAATTTACAATACCATTAAAACTATTGGAAAAAAAAATCAAAATCAGCAGGCCCCTATCAACAGGATCCTTAATGTACGGGTGATAGAATTTCATCAAATTAAAGAAAAAAACCAAAAATTAAATTAAATTAGCTTCACACTGTATCCCACACACAGCAGGGTAGGCAGAGGGAACCTAGTGTTAAGACACCCCGTTCCCCACTT
>DVQM01000491.1:0-16977 GCA_018231645.1 Heliconius ricini
TACCCTGCTGTGTGCGGGATATAGCGTGAAGCTAATTTAATTTTAATTTTTTTTTAGTTTTGTTTTTGGTTATATTATAATATATCAATAGTTTCTTTCTTTATATATGACACACATTACATCAATCACATCATTTCTCATATCCATAGGTTGAGTGGAACTAATCTCTATATGATTTCATAAATTTATATGGTAGACAATGATCACTTTGCCATAATTTAGTAACACCGTATATTAAACGAGTGCGTGAAGCAATCCTATGTAACATTTTATCAAACCCTATAACTCTACAGGAGAGTTTGAAGTAAGGTGATAATTTGTCGTACTCGAACGACATTTTCTACAAATTGATTGCTTCCTACGATCGAAAGTTTACACGGACTAGTCTAGAGATGTAGAGATAAGATTTTATGCCTTAATTCAATATAGATATAACATCGTAAATACTGATATATTGGTAATAAAAACAGCAAACGGGTAGGTACTCTATGTTATTTTTAGATGTGTTTTATCTTGTGTTTAACTCAGCTTTTTATATGTCATTTGTCAAGACTGTGGCTTAAAAACACAAAAATTGAATTATATTTAATAATGATTTTCTGTTGACACCAATAATTGAATTCTTACGTTCGGTATAAGTTAGTTCTGATGAGGGAATATAATGGATTTCTTCGAATGGGAATTGAACCCACAATCGTCGCCTTTACATTCACCCGTTGCCCCTTTTTCACAAGTTACTCATTTATACTTAGGTTTTATATTTGAATTTCCACAAAAGACAGTCCAATCGATATGGTAATATATATGGTTATTTTATTAAAACAACCCAATAGAAACCATGTGCACATGCCAGTCTCAAGCCGAACATATCGTAAGTTGACCGGATTATAATATTGTAGATACCTTCAACTTTCTAGCTTGTATCGCATCTCATTTAGTTTTAATCGAACCTCTTGGATAATAATCTTTCCCGTAAAGCCTTAATAAGGACGTTAGTCACTGTTGAAGGTAAGTTATCGAGTAATGTATACATAAATATACATACATGTGCAGACCGTTGTGGTGAATTGGGATACTGTCTGATAAATGTAACGTTGTAGGTTCGATCTCCAGGTAATAGTTATATTTTATTATTTCATTTCCTCGTTTTAGTTAATGAAGCGCGATGTCGCGTTCATTCTCTTAACGTACCATGTTCTCCTTTTTTCTGCAAAAAATGATAAAAAGTAGTTTCTTTTTATTTATATGTTTACTGGTTATATTTTTAAAAGTATATTTGATACAGTTTATCGCACATTTCCTTATTTATTTTTATTACAGATTCACATCATTCGCTGAGTTTTGTTTCTTTTACCTTTTCAATTTGTTTGTTTTGCGTTTTTATTTTTATTATTTTAGTCTCATTTTTTCTTGTTAAATTTAATTTATTTCTTAAGTATTAAATGATGATAATTTTTTGAATTTGAATATAATATTTGCAACTAGCGTGTTTTGTGCTACGTTGCTGTTCATATTATACCGGAAAACGTGTAAAAATGTACAAGCTGAGGTCAGTAGTGGTGCTGGTACATAACCCTACGACTGTAAACGTGCCAGGGTATGAGTTCGATTCCATTTGCTTGACAACGAGGCCAAATTATGGCGTTGAGTTTCGCCACTCAACACGGAATGCCTCTAAAATTCATCGGAAGGTAGGGAACGGAGTGTCGTAACACTAGATACCTAGGTTGCTTTCTATCTACCTACTACGACCATTAGTATTTTCACAAACATCACGTATCCTGATATCGTACAGGTACATTTTTATCCAGACAAGATCGAGTGCTTAGTAGAATATTCAATTTGGGTTAAAGCTTTTCCATATGTAGATTATATCTCATAGTCATATTGAATTTATCTAACCTTTGTATCAACATAAACTCTTACTTCAAGTAAAAGTGGGTTTGTTAGTACGTTTTCCTTTAGCTGTGTAATAATTATAAATTATTTGTATAAACCGACTAAAAAAAAGATATATTTGTGGCGCAATGGGAAATTATCGAAATTTATTATACGACGACGGTTTTGGTATAATACTTACTTATTTTTACATTTATGTCATTGATTGAGACTAAACACGGCGTTATGTTACGTGTTTCAACACGTCATTTATACAGGTTATAGTAAAACTAAATATGGCTCTTCTAAGTAAAATGACAAAAATGAGGTATTCGTGTCAATTTAATATATTACATATTCTATACAAGATTATTCAAGGAATACATTGATATATCATCCACAGTCTGTAACAGATAAATCTGTGCTTTCTAACGTTGAGTTAATTGCAAGAGCTAAGTAAAGACCGGAATGTTACATTAGAGAATCACGAATGTAGTATTTATTTAATTTATTACATGTATTAGTAATTAGATATGATGATATGGTAACTAATAGATTATTATTAGATTATTAGATATTTATAATGAGCACTTTAGTGCTTGAAAACTTCAAATTAGTTGGAAAATATAGCTTTTTGATAGCATTAACTTAAAAAGACTTATTTTAATTAAATTATTCTATTTTAAAAGATATCAGTGGTAGCGTACAATTTTGCTTGTGTAGACTTTAATGTATAAAATTAAAAATCACGCGTTTTGCTCTTTCGGTAAGAATTTCGAGATTTTTTGAATTGAATTTCCTATCTTAGTGCTCTCCTTAACTCCCTAACTGAAAAACTCACCTACCTACTGTGTGTCAGTCACTCCGTAACGTTAGAGTTTTACATAAACATATAATAAATATAGTAATGGTTGTGGGTTCGATTTTCACACAGGGGAGTGAAATAGTTAATATTTTTATTTTTCAGTGGAACGCGGGTAAATTTCCTAATTGGAAAAATAGTTTCATAACATTAGGTTCGTCTGTTTCTCTTTCCTATCCTGCTTTAGGCGAGATACAATGTGAAGCTAAAAATTAATCAATTCCCCCAGTGGTTATCGAACCCACAACCGTCGTGTTCAAGTCAGACATTGTCAACTGCTTTACAACAGCTTTAACGTTCAAGGATTAGGATTTAAAGCAATTTACAGTCTAGTTAAAACTGTAACCTAGAATACGAGCTAAGATAAAGGTGTCATTTAACGTAAAGGCATAATAGTTTCAAAAGACTGTGTTTACTGTAAGCAATATAGATAAAATCTATTGGCACTGTAGAATTCTATTGTAAAATATTTTTTATTTCGTATACAATTAAGAAGTCGATTTTAGTAGAAGAGGAAGAGTAGTATTAGTAAGAGTTGATCGATGTTAGTCGCAACAAGAGTCGACGACGTTACGTTTGAGACATTGCGCGGTGATTGTTCAGCGCCACGCTTTCTCTTACCAGAGAAGGGAAATAAAAATAAATGTATTACTCCGAATGAAAATCAAACTTACGGCTATCGCTTACAATCGGACATTACTGCAGTGCATCAAAATGCCTTTATTACAAATATAAATAAGGAAACTTAGAACTCAGCACTATCCCACAACCGTTTCCTTAAACACAAACATACACACACACACACATATAATACATACAAAAAAACACCTTTTAATTAATCAACGTCATTTATAACGCAAAACCGTTAGCAGATAGGTGGTCAAAGATCACCGCTATCTCATTACAGGCGCCGGAAGATCTTCTTTTTAGCTGTAAATCGCTTATCGGCAACACAGTATTAAATCAGACCCACATATTTAATGCACAGCCAGCCTGGGCTAGCAGCGCTAGCGTACCGTAGCGCATGCCTAGATAGCGATCGCGGTCAAATTTACACTAACGACCGTTTCACACGCCCGCATTATTCGCGGATATTATTAATTATATTTACAATCAAATCGGCTTCACGCTGTATCCCGCACGCAGCAGTGTAGGTGGATGGAACCTACAACCGGCGAAAACTGGGAAAAAGGAATGTTCCCTATGCTTACATAGTTATGCGTAAGCCGCATAGGCTTGAAGCTAAAAAAATGCTTTAAGCAAATAACTCCTAAATCTTAGAACGATCCAATGAATAAATAAATATATTACTATTAGCGAGCATTTCAAAGTAAGAATGAAGAAGAACGTCTTCAGGTTCAGGTGATAAAAGAGTGGGATTCATTAGCTAAAAATCCTGGCTGCTTATTTGTCATGTTTGGGTATTCTTTAAAAAAAATATTTAGCCTATGTAACTACTACAATTCTAAATGATTCAGAGTTTAACGACACCTCAGATATGATAAATCATCCCGTTCTTTGAACTGTAGGGCGTGACACAGAAATGGACGTACATATACGTTTGAAAAATATAACCATCCTTTTGACGAAGTCGGATCAAAGGAAAAATATTTATAGAACATATTAAATTTCAGATTACGAGCAACAGTGCGAGTAAGTCAGTGAATAACATACTAGATATAATTCGCATTGTATAGAGAAGGTAAATATGGTTAGACCGTTAAGACCTTAGATAGCTTAAAAACAAAGGTGTTAATTAGCTAAATATATCTCTTACGTAAATATTATATAAATATATATATTATTGAAAACGTAATTATTTTTTTTAAGATCTTCCTACTTTTAAAACCTACTGATTTTAATATTCTATACGTCTTCCAAATTATTTTTCCATCTTTAGTGTGAAATGAGACTAAAAACGTTAAAAGCCACATGTGTCTCAATTCTCGTAACTCAGAATACAATATTATTAAAATATGTGAAAAGCGAAAACCAAACCTTTCCCTATTTTCTCCGTATACAAAATAAAATTATAAATAAGAACATAGAAAACATAAAACAAAATTAAAAGTTAACAGTATATTTATATATCACGCACTTTAAAACCAGCGTTATCCATTCAGGGTCCACGCGCACTACCGTAGTCACGATCAGTGTGACCTCGCGTGTTAGTAATCTAGTGAATCCCATCTAAGTTTATTAGGCAGTGCACTTTGTTTCCTTAGTATTCAGGATTAAAAGCTTTTGTTTAGCAGTTGTTAGTTTAAATTAATTTAAATGGTAATTTGTACAAGTTTTTACGTATATATATATTTTATGATACGACAGAGATGAGAGAATGTAAAGTCAATGAGTCATTTTTTTAGACATTGCGTGTCTATTTTTAGACACTTTTGAATATTTTATTTCTTAATTAAAAAAAGGGATACCCATGGTAAAACATCCTACTTAATATTTGAAAATGGCAAAAAAGTCGAAAAAGATCGTCCAAGAACGAGAAGTATAAAACAAAGCATTATGATACATTTATAAGTATCATGATCTTTCGTTACAAAGCATAGCATACAAATATTCATTTTTTGACTTTCCGCTGATTTTTGAAACTTTAACTATTCTGTTATAATTATTATTCATTAAAAATAATAAATGTATACAGTTCTAAAAACTACAGTGCGAGTATAAACGCCGATGGCCCTCTATTCATATGTCGTAATTTGTATGGGATGAAGAACTGGTCTATCGCATTTTTCATTTGCTCTAACTTCCTAACCATCTATTGTGATTATAAGAGCAAGTTTATAATGCATGTGCGTGTTCACTCTTTATTAAGTAATAGTATGGAAGTGAAGGAATATTGTTGTGTATTACGTGGTTTTAGATTTAAATCCAAATAAGGGTAACGAAAAATTTAAGAAATAGGTATTAAAGTTATAGAAAAAAACTCTAGTTCACGTTCTCCCACTTTCTTTATATAAAAAGTATAAAACAAAAATTATATATATACATATACTCAGAAAGTATAAAATGTTTATAGTATTCAATGTTTAACCGACTGCTAAAAAAATTAAATTATCAATTCCAATCAAAACATACCCGTACGGGTATGTTTTGATTGCTACACCAAGTATCATTGGATCTTGGTAAATCTTCTTGTATGATACAAGTACTTATCCAACTAGTAAAAAATAAAATCTTAAACATTTTTCATAAATAGAAAAAACTTTAAATATACACAAATAACTGTATAAAAAAGTAAAAACAGAAATCGAATCTATAAACATCTAAGCAAGAGATTTTGCTATCTAGCACTCGCATAAAACGAACGCACAAAACGTTATTTAGGATTTAAAGCGACGTTAGAGCTCAGCGTTCGATGCTACAATAAGTGTCATAACACTGGTATAAGTTACCACCGTTAGACGTCGCTTACATTCGCATTATTAAATCTTATGTAGAGCCCTATAAATATGGCCAGTCTGGTTCTGCTGCTATCAATGGAAAATGAATGATATTGATATCGCAGCAACTCGTTTAAAAATGTACACTATATTCTTTTAAATATAGTTTTATTTTTAACGAATTAAAAAATATTAATTAAAAAAAAGTCCAAGAAATCGTCTTGGCGTAGCGGCACATTGTTACTGTAAGCGTGACGCTTGTGGGTTCGCTTTCCACTCAGGGGAATAAATTATTTTAATTTCGTGGCTTTCGATAAAATAACGAAACAAAAAACATGCTCGTGTTCATTAGATGGGTGTTAATGTTGTTTGTAAGTTTGTTTCGACAAAAGGTGTACTTTCAGCCTAGTCTAATCTACAAAATTGGAAAAAAAAATATTACTGTGACTTGAAATACTTAGTACACTGTTTTAAAACATATCGAGTTCGTAAAAATATAATATTCAGGCTTATTTGAGAGAAAAAAGAAAGGAAGAAAGAAGTAGAGAAACAAAAACTCTACGAAAAAGAATTTAAAGCGTTCGCATCAGAATTGAATGTCAGTAGAAAGAAAAAGGCAAGCCACCTGATACACACAAAAAATTACCAAAAAAAATTGGTCTAAAGCTTGCTCAAAGAAACCCTACTAACATAAATCCATTCAACCGTGAATTCTCGATACAACGCGCTCGATAAGCTAATGCCGGGCGATTTCGATTACCTCGTTTAAAAAAATATTATATTACTTATGTGTTATTGTTATATACTGTCTAGCTTATATGTTATATCCTTAGATACATTTTTATCTAGAAGGAACCTGGGAAAATAGAGTTAAAACACTCTGTTTTCAACTTTCAATTGAAATCTGGAGGCCGATACCAGAGCGAAGAAATGAAAATGTGAAATATTTAATTTCTTTGAGGGGGAATCAAATCTACAACCTGTCGCGTTTACGCTTGGGGCAAAAACACCTTCTCAACTTGCCTCTAAATATATTTCAATTCAATATTATATTCAAAATAATAATAACAAAATTGAAGTTTATTATTAATAATTACAAAAATAGGCAGAGGGAACCTAATGTTAAGACATAACATTCTTCGTTCACACATTTTTTTTGATTTTGCGTGGTAAAAACTCTGCAATTTTATTATCCTCCAACTTGTGACCGAATATGCGGCCAATTCTTCTACATTTAGACGCCACTTTATTGCGTCACGATGGTCTCAAATGCTAATTCCCATAATTCTTGACAATGGAATTTGAAGTCTCTACCATCGCTTAATCTCTACCGTACAACTTTAGTTAACTCTACATTAAATTTATACGATACACATACATTTGATCTTATTTTAATATTTTATCTGTCGACCGTTATATGGAATTTTCTATGGGGTATAAATAAGCGTTGTCACGAGGAAGCGGAAACTGCATTCAATAAAAGCAATACAATTGTCACTAACTTAACTTAGTGTGAACGTAACCTAGAAAGTCGCACCTCATCGGCTTAGTGACAGCATGTAAATCAGAGATGCTGTAGTGGTAGGTTCTAGTTCGAGAAATGTATCTTGTTTTTAGCTATATGCTGTATCCTGCACATAATAGGGTAGGCAGAGGAAACCAAGTATTAAAACACTCTGTTCCCCAATGCGTGTAGAGTGGTGGAACTTAACGCCACGCTATGTTTTGTAAAAATATTTAATATTTTATCCCCCCCCCAGCGGAAATGGCTTGTGCTACTGGGCTACGACAGCCTAAACAAAGTTTCAATTAAATGTGTTTTTTTAAATGCATAATGCATGCATAGTTATTTACATGATGCTATAGCACAAACAAAGGATTTAAAAAAAAATTGTCTATCTGTCTGCCTAGATGCTCGAGCTAATCTCGAGTAAGATAACCATGCTAAAATAACCAACAAATTTACGGGCTGCTGCAAGCTGCTGCTGCTGCTTAGAAAGTGTAAGGAGGAAAAAAAGAGATTTTACGCTTTATAGTACGAACGGAGTTGCGAGCAATAACTAGTTATGTATAAATAAATGAGTAAATTATACCGTTGACCACTTTTTACCCAATTTTGAAGCGATTCTTCTTAGTTACAAGAGCATAGTATTGAACAGACTCTTTACAAATGCACCACGATGTCACCAATTAATTATAATTTAAAATCAATTTCTCATGTAAACGTAGTGATTTTAATAAAAAAAATATCTTGAAATTGTAACAAGCTTTGGCACTTTAGACGGCTTTAGGTACCCATTTGGTCCCAAAGCGAAATAAAAATGTTAAAAACAATACCTCCGAGCGGACAACACTGTTTTATGCGCATATTCAAATTAATTACACCTTGCCTTGTTATCTGTCAGATGTAGGTAGGTACTCTGTTTATTTATTATTTTATATTTTAAGAGATATTCGTGGAGTGTATTGTTTTATTTTTTTCCATAAAATAAGTACATTGAATATGGTGATGAATCAATTTGTTTTCTGAATTTGATTATTGTGTTATCATATTTCATTCATATATTTTACATATATTTATGATTTAAGTATTTCTTCGGTGACAATAAGCAATGTATACGGTTTTCCATTCACCATACTATATTTTTATATGGACAGAAAACTCAGAATGGAGTTACCATCAATCTCCAACCTTTTTCTGCCTATCCAGCAAGGATCCAAGACATCATGTCTAAACATTAAAAAAAACTAATATTAGAAAATAAATTACAATTAAAACTAAATAGCATCAACCAATTGTTTTAGTAATGATCTTACTGATTTATTATGGGACGATCTGAAGTGTCTCCTTCTTACAAGGTAGTGAGTTCATAAAGTTCTGTTTTTACCAGCGTTTAGCAAAAAGTCAGGCTATAAGTTGCCTTTCTCTGGTTCTATTGGTTGATATCAGGAACATTCACATCAATAAATACCAGCGAGAGCTAATGTTTAATGCAAAGCTTTTATGTAAGGCTGTAGCTACAATTGTGATATAAATTTATTATTTAACTCATTTAGATGTTTATTTTTTTTTTGTTTTTAGTTTTTAATTTTTTTAGTTAACGTGATAGTTTTTTTAAGATAAAAAACTTCTTGTGAAATATATTTATTATATAGTAGTCCCGGTCTGTGAAATGAGCGGAATTGGTTTCGGCCACTGTGGATTTAGGAGAAATGAAGAATGATGCTCAAAGTGAAGAACGGAGATTTAAAATTCTCAAAAATATATCGTATCTTAAATAAATATATTTTTTATCATATTTGTTGATAATAATACTTTGATATCATAAATATGAAAAGAGATTATATTGACAATTCAATCAATTTATCAATCAATTCCCTTAATTTGAAATATATGTTTGTATAAGTTACTTAATTTGGTACTGTTTTTCTTGTATATATTGTACACTAACCGTTTCACTATTTTCAGCTAATTTGTTAGACCTTTATCATATTATAAATATATATGGGAAAAGACATTGATGAGGTTGCATTCACACAAACATCACAACTTATAAAATTCAAGACTTCAAGACGTAATTAAAAAAAACATTAAATCCTATTACTTAGATGTCATAAGATAAAATTAAATATCTTAGGAAATATAACTTAGATTTTTTTACACAACCATTTATCTTGATCCACGTAGCCTTTAATACAAATAAAGTAATTCCAACGCAGCGGGGCGCTTGATATACTGGACGTGTTTTTATCAACTTTTAAATTACTTATAGTTCTAGAATACATATAAGGATAGTTCCTGAGAGGGTAATGTGGACAGACATATATTCCATTTTTGATTTAAGTGTATGCAAGTGACAATATAGGGATAGGGATCGAACCTAGCGATATGTCATTTTGTTTTACATTCTTGGTAAATCATTTTTATTACAAATATAATCTCTAATCTTTGTATATGAAAATAAACGTGAATCCAATGTCAAATCATCCCGTTCTCCACTTTCCATCGATCTTTTTTAGATATTCATATTATTCCTACTAACTTTTTTTTATATTCGAATAGTATTGAAATAAATAATAATTTGTCTTCTACTATTAATAGTAACATCACTATAAACGTGACCTTACTCAGCTAAAAGCTACCCAGATTGATGGTGCTCTTAGTTTCTGATAGTCGCAGTTAGTCGGTTGCTGACTTACGCTCAGAAGGAGAGCGTGAGGTAGGACGTGTGTCAATAAATGAGAATTATTAATGTTGTTTGTACAAAGTTTGTAGTCATGTGCACGTGGTGTGAATCAATTATAAAATGGATACTTCCATGGTTGCACAGTGGTAGAGTATTTAATTGTATACGTGACGATTCTGACTTCAACCTCTCTTCAAGACGACGACGAAAACGCCATTTATACTTGTTAAATTTCCTCACCTTCGAAGGGCAAAAAGCGACGTTTAGATCCGCCGCTTCGTAAATAATATAAATAAATATTTTTTATTTATTTTATTTCGACAAAATAGAATTTATTACATAAGCCTTTAGTATTCACTACCCAGCTACATGTGGAGTACAGCGTGAAACCGAAAACAAATAATAACTTTTATTTTATATAAAGTGACAGACCGGTTGCCGTAGCAACGTGAACTTTATAAATACAAAGTTGTAATATACCGTCAAATGTTCGGTAATATGTGTTATACTTTTAAAAGATGGTGTATTTAGTCTTAAGTTTTATTTTGAATTTCTTTCCCTTGTCGCTGTGTAATGTTATCATCGCTAGTGAATCTTATAAATAAATAAACACTTATTATGAGTTTAATGTATCTTTTATGAAATATGTCAAAAAATATTAACATTTTTTCTTTATACATACTATTACTGGGCTAAATTCAATACTGTTTCAGAAATTTTATTTATTTATTAATATATAGATATAGATAAAGAGATCCTATTTCTGTTTAATAGAGTTATAGATATCAAGTGTAGAGTTACACTGAGGTGTTAGACCGTAACACAACCACACAACACATATGATACTAACGGTTAGTTTTCAACTAAATTATAAAATAGAAAGGGGTACGCTTACCTAGTTAGAAGAATTTATCGAAAATTGGAGTTACATCATGTCTTTCCTCAATAAAATACCCAAACTAAATACCCAATTGAAGTTACCAAACTAAATATCCAATTGAAGTTAACCGGCAGGTGGAGAACGGAATGTCTTAACACTTGGTTGTCTTTGCCTGTCCTACTATTGCGTCTATTCATATATCTTTTAGTTGTATATAAATAAGTTGAAATATTATGAAGCATTTGAACAACTGATATATTATGGTGCTTAGCGAGACAGGGATCGTTTTCATCCGCTACTGTTCTCTTAATGTTTCAAGATGATATTATGTTTAGTTTGAACACTAGTAGTGACTCTGAAGCAATAAAATATGTAGTGTTATATCATTTTATATTTATTATTTTATTAGATTCAAAGACAATAAACGGTACGTCTTATCAAAAAATGTCGACGTTATAATAGCCTGGTGACTTAAAGCGCTTTAGAATTTGGAATTTATTCAAGAGCAAAAAAAAGAAAATAAAAAATCACTACTAACTTACTTACTTTGTACTCTTCGCCATGTAAAAGGCAGATGAATGATAAAAAATACACAAAAATCCTATAATATTTTATAGAAACCGTAAAAATTTCTTAACGGATTTCAAACGAAATTAGGGACAAACGTACAAAAAGTCAAAGTCAAGGTCATTATATGAGTTTCCGGCTCCTCTTCTCCCAGAGGGCGCAACTTGCTTAAGCAACTTTTAATATAACACTTTTCAATTTTAAGCTAATAGTGTTAAGGTTCATAATTAAATGTACTTTGGTTCAAAAGTCGTATTTAAATAAGTTAGTCAGTAAGGGATAGGCCGAGATAGTGATGTGCGCGAGAATGGGACGTGCTATGGCAATGTTGCTGGGCTTTGATTTAGTGATGTGATATAAAATGTCGACATCATTTTAGTACTAATTAATAACGGTATTTTCAAATAATCCTACAAGCTAGCTATTACGATATAATTAAGCAAACTACATGCTTATTACTATAAAATTAAGTTATAAAAGTAATATAAAGTATTTGTTTACACAAATGATTTTTTCTTAATATACTTTACAAAGAGATAATATATGCAAAGTTAGATATTTGAAGAATATTTGTCGCGGTAATTTTATTGTTGCTACAATTTTATTAAGGAAGACGTTTCTACACACATTTTAAAAGCAGCTACACCATAGAAGTTGTATATAATAATTTCCTGACTTGTATATGTTAAACATTTTTTATAAAGAATTAAGTTCGAAAAAAAGAGATCCAGCAATATAAAGTAAATAAGGTTTTTGAATATTACTTATTTATTTTTAATTTTAATAGAAACAAAATATATAGTAAATATTAACTTAAATAAATCAAAAGAAATATAAGCCAATCAAGTTCACTATATAGAAATATACAAATTAAGAGACTTTGATTATTCAAGATTCTTAAATGGTATAAAGAGATCAATACAAAAAATATCACCAGAACGGAACCCAATCCACCTCAAACCCCTCACGTATAAAGCCAGACTGTCCCACTACGCCATTTTATTACTATTATAACTTTTTAATTATTGGTTAAATTAAAAAAAAAAAACGTTTTCCATTACACACATCACTAGACAACAGATGGCGTCGACATTGGTTAGAACGACTTTGGGATTCCTAGCGTCGCCATCGTGTCACGTGACGCATACGACGCGGTGGACAGATGCTTAGGAATTAACAGATTTCTTCTAACACTAGCCAGATAAAATAACTATATTAGTAAGATCTTAGATATTAGGTGTATGTATATTTGTTTATATTTATTCAACGATTTTAACGATTACGTGATATAATATAGCCTTATAGCCTTCCTTGACATATGTTTAAATATAGATTAAAATAGAAGAATATTTTTTTAAATATGAACCAGTAGTTCCTGTGATAAGCGCGTTCAACCAAACGAAATGTTTAGCTTTATAATATTTATTTTTATATTATTATTTTATTATATTTATTTTATATTTGGGTTGATGTTATCTGCCTGCATTCTGGGTTCAATTTAATTTTAGAATATTTTTTTAATTTATTATACGGTAATATTATGTATATGTATGCTTATATTACTTTTTTTGATTATAAAATGTGAACCATTTTAATTCTTACAAAAAGTAAATCTCATTTTACTATAATATATGGTAGTTAATTTTCAATATTTTAGAAAATAAGATATCTAGAGACGATTTGAATCTACTTACAAAGATGGAATCTGAAATGGCACACCACTAAATTATCAAGGCTATCAATCTAAAGTTTGTGAACCATTAAAAGTTATAAAGCTCTACTGTCTTGTTACGTAGTTACTGTTAAATGTGATAGAAACGCCCTAGTTTCCAGAAAGATTATAACTTAGCTTTGGTTCTATCATCAGGAGAGATAAATGAGCTTTTTTTTGTCCTATTTTCACACATTTTCAACGTGAAGTGAAATCAGCAGAAGCAATTTTGTAATACTTTAGTTAGTTTAATTTGTTGTGGCTTATATATAAATAGAGGATCATTTTCCCCGTCCTTGATAGACAAAGCGCAATGTTAAGCTCCGCCACTAGCCAAACACCCTTAAATTATATGAAAACTAATTCCGATGAATTATAAAAATCTCAAAATTTAGAGGTAATTCACTTTTTTTCGAAAATTGCGTTACGTATTTCATATTTTAAAATAAATATATGATATGAGCCTAAATAAGAAATAAATATAATATAAAGATCATTGAATTCGTCGTGGTTCGTTGAATACTTTTAGCATGTTGAATGAAAGCCTTACTGTAGAACAGAGTGTCGTAACACTAGGTTCCCTTTGCCTATCCTGTTATGTGCGGGATACAGCGTAAAGTTATTATGATTAAACCATCATATTTCTTTTAAATTTGTTTTATAATGCAAGAAAATCATCAATAACGTTATATCTAAGACGCCGAACTCAACCGGTTGTAGACCTGAATCATTATATTCTCATCACGCCGAACAAAAAGTTATAATTATATATGTATTTATTATTCGTCTTTCGTATATTTATATATATATATAATTGGAACTTCTTAATTTGGTTAGGAATTAGTAGCTTGAATCTCAGGAATTGACAAGACTTATAGCCTTTTTTACAAATAAAAAAAAGAAAAGTCTTGTCAATGTTATCTTTTTACTTTTAATAAAATTGAGGCTATCGTAGGGGGACGGTCGTGGGTTCGCTGCCCGCTCGGAGTAATGACTCATTTCTCCGCACTGGTAAATTAAACTTAGGTTCTACCATCAAACACGCAATATCTCGAACGATGAGCGACGGAGTGTCTTAACATTAGGTTCTGGTTCAACTGGTTCAATCGTCAGTCACTACAACTAAGTATGAAACCAACTATAAACATGTCCCACTGAGCCACGACGGTCTCTACAAATAGATATACAAAGATCTTCCCAATTACCTCAATTAAACCAAGGAAAGAGATATTACATTAAGTAATATTCAAACACACTGAACCTCCAAAATCTATTATCTTAGAACGTCTAATCGCTATAATGTATAGGGTAAGCTGACTATTTTATTTGTTAAAGGTAAAGGTAAGCAATTAACAAGTTGCATTCAAGTCGTACTCTATTTTAAAATCCCATCGTGGGATCGATTTACACGGTCTTCATTTAGGTAACGGTTACAGATTTGATTCTTGTGAGGTAATTGAGGAGTTTAAGTTGTTCTTATATCATTTTGGGAGAAATATAACTTAGTGCTGTGACACACCTTTCATTTTCCGGTTATTAAAAACATATTATTTTCCTTCAATAAATCCTGTAAAAATATCTTATTTTCAAAATTTTACTTTATATAAGCTTCACTCCAAAGGTCAATGACTCGAGTGCAATTTTTCACACCCTAATGAAAATACGAAAAAGGCAACATGTGATCGAACTTTCACAATACGCTTGCAAGTTGACAGACGCCTCACCGACCGGTAGCTGTTTGTACGCCCATTCGCACCTCCGGGCTGTGTGGCGGCTAAACTATAGTTATAACCTATAGATAAAATATGCATTCTTAAATTTAAAACAGCAAAAACTATAGGGTCCGTATTTTTGTATTATTGAGAGTGAAAAGTTATTATTGTTTCATTTACTTAGTTAAGATCCACACCGGTATTAACAAAAACACATTAGGATATTTTTTTTTTAAATTTAAGTATAGCAAGTGTATATTGTTGTTATACCTTCTACTCTTAATATTGATCCGTATTTACATATATTAGGTCGTCGTGGCACAGCGTCAAGCGTCTAACTGTAAAGGCGACGGCTGTGGCTTCATTTTGTACTCGATGGAATAAATTATTTTGGTTTTATCGTTCAGGTAACAAGACATAACTTGATGTTAAAATTTACGAATTGACACATAATGTCTGAAAACTTGGGCGGAAAATGGGATACGGAGAGTCTTTAAAATCTTTCTGTTATATGCGGGACACAAAATAATACAGTTTAGATATTTTTCGATAATTTCGATACATTCATTTGAAGTTTTCAATTTTAAGGTAGAAATTCTTTACAATCTTAGGGACAAATAAACTTTGTTCACGTAGGTCGGCAATGAAGTGGTTTTGAGAAGTGAAAAACCAACCCACGTATAAATATTTAGGATTCACGTACCAACATATATACAAAATCTTAACAAAAAAGGCATCAGGACGTCGTGTTCTTGTAACAAATGTTTTTATTGAGAATAATAAATCTGCGTTATAAGTTGTGAGAAATGTAAAGCAAAGATAGATATTTTTTAAGAATTTTGAGTATTTTATGTGGAAATATATATTAAAAACAATACACGGAGCTTGGCTTCCGCTACTTAAGACGAGTTTTAAAATTATCCAGAAGATACAGAAAAGCCCCAATTTTCTCTGAGTTCTCCTTCTCTATTGATTATACAAAGCAGTTGTGAAAAGATAAAAAATATATCATAGCATTACTAGCGCCATTATTAAAATTCTACTACTATTGCTATTCAAAATAGCGTCGTCGGCTATGAAAGTGACGATTGTGGTTTCAATCTATACTCGGAGGAACGATTACATTTCAATTGTTTACACTTGTCCGCTCTGGTTGACGAGAGACGCGCTGAATTCTACCACTCAACCCATAATGTCTCAAGAGCAAGATAAAGTTCTTTATTGAGTTTTAGAATGCGGCGTTGAGTCCGCCTCTTAAGACGCAATGTCTTCAGAATTTAGCGGCAAGGGGGAAACGGAAGTGTTTTAATGAGAACGGAGTGTCTTAACACTAGGTTCCCAGGTTCTCCCTGCTCTACCCTGCTATGTGTGCAGGATGCACCGTGGAGCTGAAAAAAAAGTTCTTTGACTTGCTTATTAGTAAAGCAAAAAACGATACCGCTTATGACTTAAGTCCGCTTAGATGAAGCAGTTCCCGGTAAAGTCTATCTCTTGGATTTATATCACACGTTCATCTTAGTTCGTGTACGTGTACGGTACGTGTATGAGTATTCTTTGTGAGGAATTCGACGATGTTTAGACGATTTAGATATTCACATGCAATTATGCATGTATTATATTAATGATTACTGTATACATGGTGATCTGTTACCGCTATAATATGGTGTTGTTTGAACGAACAGTATATTTCTATTTTATTTTAAACTGTAATAGTTATTTCTTTATTGGTTTCCTTTTTTTACGTTATATCGGATGTTGAAAGTCTAGGTATATATATATATA
>DVQM01000492.1:0-16951 GCA_018231645.1 Heliconius ricini
AGAAAGTGGGGAACAGTGTCTTTCACTAAGTTCCCTCTGCCTACCCTGCTGTGTGTGGGATACAGTGTGAAGCTGGTTTTTTATTATGATAATGCAAGATTCATTTTAGCTACCTTTTGCCTACCCCACTAATTTAGTGGGGTAGGCATATAGATTTGTAAAGATAGGTAAAGGTACTACAGATGACGAAAATTTACAAGTTTATGTAAACCTTAATATACACCAGAAACAAGTTGTGGTACAGGGGCTCAAGAGGTGACTGTAAATGGAACACTTTGTGGATTTTAAACTGAGGAAATTAAATATTTCATATTTTCATTTCTTTGCTGTGGAGTTGAGTCAAAATATAGCATTGAGTTCCACCACTCACCTTGTAATGCCCAGAACTCAGCGAATAGTTGGAAGCAGAGTGTTTTACCACTGGTTTCCTTTTATAACAACATAAAAATTATATATATACCCATATCAAATAAAATATGCTCAAAGATTAATTACCTTTGTTAGCACATGCCACACACAAATGCAAAAGATTTGTGCAAAGTGGTGCAGTAACACTTTTGAATGTTTTAGATGTCTCATATTTTTCAGTTTCCTTAAAAAGGTGAAGAAAGATTTATATACTTTTGTTAGAAAATATAAATAAATTGTATGAAAACAAATACACTTATGAAAAATAACCTTCATTATGTAGTCATTAATATTATCAAACACATGATTCCATGTATATCCAGACTTCTTTAAAGTATTTTTTGTGAGTAATGATGGTATAGCATTTCTACTGAGGAAGTCTTTTAATGTTTCAGCATTTTTCTTTCTTTCGTTAGCTCGTACAGATGTTAATCCGGAACATACTTCTTTAACTGATTCTTCACTCATTTTGTAAGTTCAATATTTGCATTGGATATTCAACTACTACTTTTATAAAGAGTGTACCTATCACAATGTTAAATTATTCGTTATTACACATTCTTTTATATAATAAATATTATAATAAAATTCTGCTTATTTGAAATTTCTTAGTTTTATTCATTAATTATTATTAACTTATATATTTTGAATAAAATAACACTACAGTTTTTTTATTGAAGCTTATACAGTAAAAAGAAAACTAATTAAAAGTTAATTTTCGAAAATTGACAATATGAATTATCAATTAACATTTTGTGTTGATATTCATTAGGCATTAGTTTTATTTTATTAGCATTTAGTATTAGCAATAGTGTGATGATGTGAATTGTAATCTCTTATAGTATGTTAAACGTAAATAAAATTTCAAACACAAAGTGACATATGACAGCAATAAAAGCTGCGTTGAAATCATCTTTACAAAATAAAAGTTCATAGACAATAATACATTCAAAAAGGTAATCAGAACAAAAAGTTACGTGTACCTTATATTATCATATTAATAATTAATAATAATATTCGGTAACTTCGTATATACAGTATGTCTTTTTGTTTCAGAGTTATTTTATCATTTACTCTAATCGCTATTTTGGTATTGCATCGCGTGTTTATTACATCATTTCATTTAATGTTAGCAGTAATTGTAGGCTATTAAAGTATACCGTCTTAAAGAATATTGTATTTAAAAAAATACTTGTTGAAATATTAATTAACGATTTTGTTATAAAAAACAGTTTGCGTAGTTCACACATATACTTTTCATGTAAATTTTATATTTGAATAAGCATTGACAACAAATTATTTCAAGATATTTATTTCATAAATATAAACACAAGTCAAGATAATTATTTTGAAAAAGGTTTTACTCAACAAATATTGTATCACGAGCGCTTGCATATAAAAGTCTAACAGAATCACAATAGCCCACACCTTTGCGTTGACTACTAACTACAACATATGGATCGCCTGCACGTATCACTCTTTTTGCTTTACAATAGTCTAAAGCAGAGTTTATTCGAGATTCCACTTCTTGCATCCAAATACTTTTTGGTGTTTCAAAATAATGCATTGCTCGGACACCTCTCCAAAAACGTAATTGCCGAGAGGTGTAACAAGATCTCGTTACTGCAATGATAGGGCAGCTTGGCTTAGCATGTGAAAGTATTTTTGCCGTGCGTCCAGAATTAGTTAAGCAAATAATAGTAACAGCACTAGATCGCATTGATAGTTCAACTGCGCTTACACATACCGCTTTCGAAGGTTCGTCCAGCTTATTTTGCATAAGCTCTATATTTCCATAACTTTTTGGCTGCCATATAATGCGTTCAGCCTGTCTACAAATTACAGCTGCTGCTGCTATACAATGCTCAGCCATACGTACTGTGTCAAACGAAGGTGAAAATTTCTTTAAAGGGGAATCATAATGAATTTCCAAAGACAGTACATCTGCACCATCTAAAACAAGATTTGCTATATCTGTTACGCAAAGTGTAGGAATTTGTTCATTTATCACAGCTTTACATATACAAGGTTTCCCATAATTATTACATTTCGCCAAAATAACTTTTTCTGCTATAAATATTTTCTCTACCGGTAAGTCAGTACTCAATACGCATCTATCAATATAAATTCCATCTGCTTCAACCAATAATTGATCAATATTGTCCAACCCTAATACGGTGTCTATACATGCAAAAACGAGCATGTGCTTGCCTTTTTCAGAAAGGATATATCGTACCTGACGAATATCTTGAAAATTTTGTGCATTTGGTACTAAAATTCCATCAATATCAGCAGCCACTGCCCATGCTATTTGATCTTCCATATATTCAAAAGGTTGTTGCGATGAGTCACATGATATTGACTCTAAGTTATCTTGTCTTCTTTTATCAGAATTCTCAACTTCATGGGGTACTTTTGATATTCTAACTGGCATTTTCGCACCAATTATTCCGCCGGTTATAATTTTGCATTCAATAGAATCATCTCCAACCTCAGATACAGATAGTTTAATTTTTCCAGTTGTTAAACTATCTATATAAATAAAGTCTCCACTTTGTACATTTGTTAAATTATCGTATCCAATAAAAATGCAACTGCTCGTTCCACATTCACGCCAACTTGCATCTGTAGTTAGTCTAATATTATCATTTTGCGAAAGCTCAACCATCGTACGTGAACCACCTTTAAGCTCACCAGTTACAATGTCAGGACCCCTAACGTCAACCAATAGAGCCAAAGGGTAAACGTATTCCAGCTCTGCACTGTAATTAAAAACGGCTTGCCTTATATTTTGAATCAACTGTGCACATGCGTCAGGGTCCCAGTCTCGTAAATTTAAAAGAGCTATTGTCATACCAGACGCAATAAGCTTTTGTATTATTGTAGGATCTTGATTGTTCACACCAATTTCACACATTAAGCCCGTTTGAAGCTCTTCACAAGGATTTTGGTGAACATTTAAGTTACAATAATGTTTTAATTGAGAAGATTCAAGTGGACGTTCTTTCTCTTTTAAACTTGGAATTGCTTCAATGGGAAGATGCCAAGGAAGCGACATAATATAAGATAAAAATATTGTTTACTAAGTAAAAATAAAATTTCAAAATGTTCAAACTGAATATTATATTGTTTTAAATGAAATTGTCACTTAGTAGCAAAGAGTATATAATGATGAATGTTTAATAAAAAAATCCTTCTTAATCCTTGTTAATCCTTTCTTCCTGTAATTTTTAAGTGTTTTAATTAATAACATTATGACAAACTGCGAAGGATTTAATCTATAGAACAGCTTGTAACAATTATGGACATCTCAACGCCTTCCAGCCTCAAATCTATCTACAATTGATGGATATTTTAGTTTTGATCGTCATCATGTTGTAGTTGAGGCACCCGTCAATCACATATCCAAAGGTAAGCTTACATAGTTACGTATAAAACTAAATGTTAAGCAAAACGTGCTCAACATTTAGTTTTATACGTTTTAATTTCCTTTTTCAAAACTACTTATAACTGTCCTCCATATTCATTTTTGTGATGAACATGAAAAAATATAATATTTATTGGGCACCATTACATTATCTATTCATGTACTTAAACAGACACCGCCAGGGAAAGTAATAGAAACATTTACATAATAATTATACCATTACCATGTTATGGTATCCTTCTGCTTCTTAAGGAATATTAGTTTCACCCCACTAGTTTATGTATAACTTAATACAACTGGAAGTAAAACCAAACATAGAGGCCAATAGCGCTGGGGCACAATGTGTGACTGTAAAATCGACTGATTGTATTTTAAAACTTTTTTTATTTTGAAACTTTTAGTTATCAGATGCCAATTAAAATCAAGATAACATAAAAATATCCGAAATAAAATGTATTTTATAGATATAATAGTACAATCAGATTACTATGCACACTTTAAGTAAAAAAAATGCATAAGTAAGTAAATATAATTTGTTAAAACAGAAATTACAAGCCAGGAAAATGAAATCAACAGAAAAAATGTTCGCTAACACGTTAACTAATACTGATTAATAACGCGTGTTAACTAACACTGGTTAATAATAATACTGGTACTACTAATAAGAAATTTTTTAGATACTTAAAAGGAATAGATGCCAATGGTTTTGTTTGAAGAATAAAATTTGAGATTAAAATGGCACCAAATTGGAGGACTGGAAAATTAAAAAAATATAAAAAAATAGAGCATATTTTAATAATATTCTACCATCACGCTGGCCTTCGTTAATTTTCATTGCTAAGCGATTACTTATATTTTCATTTCCTAATATTAATTCATGCTCGATATAAATCATAGACGCCTTAAATTTTACTGTAAACATTTTTAACAAAAATGTGAAATTTAAATATATTATTTTACTTATGATATTATCTCTTATAAATAAATTTACAAATGTCTATGATATGAATTATTTTTTACGAGAATATTTTAGTACGAGTATTCGTTTAATCAAAGTGAAGATAACACGCCGCGGATTGTGAAAAATTAAAAAAATTATGAACGAGGTTGCTTGACTGCGTGTCACGTTTGTTCTTTGGCAGAATAATAAAACGCGTTAGTTTATTTTGTCAAACTTTCAGTGTACTGTTATTGTCAAAAGTGGTGTTTGTATATGAAGTGTTCTATTGTGAAGGTTGTTAAAAAGTGGTCATGGTGTTTGGTACGAAATAACTTGTACCTACCTGCCGTTTGTACTGTGCGACCGTGAAGGTTGAGAATGTTACGTCATTTTAACATTGGTGTCTGATAGGAACTTATTTATTTTCGTTGGAACTGTGTGAAAGTGACTTTTATAAGGAAATAAATCCGTATTGACAAAAAATCCTGTAAGTTTTTAATGTTTACTATATTTTAAAGCCCTTTTAGACCGGCTGCACGAAGATGCCGCCATGTTATTTGGTTTTGCTGTCAACTGCGGATCACGGTTAGCCCTCATAAACAGATATCTTTGTTCTTAAAATGCTATTCTTTAAAAATCATTACATTTCATACAAACTGATATCAGCTGATCGAACATAATAATTGTTTAACATGATCTAGCTTGGTTTTGTTTACTGTGTTTTATTGACTGTCAATGTAATGACGTCATGGAGCGAATAGTCTACAACTAATTAAATGTCTAAGAGATACCTCGTTATTTAAAGGGAAAATAATATGAATTAATCACCACTTCACATTAAATGATCTTTAAAACTCCTAAGAACTAGATGCACACTTAGTACATGTGGTATTCCCATTAAGTTATTTAAAAATAATATTTATTTTTTTTACATATTAATTATGTTGTGCCCATGTTAATGAAACTCATTAAATCGTCATTTATATGTAAAAACAAAAGAAATTAAGCATTTTATCAACCTAGGGGTTTTAATATCTAACATTTCAAACTGAAGATATTTATTGTAAATAACAACATAATTATTTAAGATTTATAATTTAATAAATGTTTTGATAAGTTAGAAAAACATTATCAACCTACATTATAATTATTGTGCAGAGCATAGAGTCACTTTAAATCTTTTTTTTTATTAAATGGTCTACAGACAGATCATTTGTATAAATGAATCTATAATGTACTATTTTAAGGTTTCAAATATAAGACTAATACTTCATTAGCATCAATACATATATAAATTTATAATAAAATGAAAATGTTAACTTTTTCATTTCTTAATTACACTATTTATTCACTTATTACTTACATATAATTAGATAAATAGTAAATTTATTCAGTTATACAACTCTTGATATCAATGTTCTTTTTTGTTGTCTGGTGATGCATGTACTTGAAAGAAAATTACTTATTAGATTTTTTTTGTATGTCTTACACATTCCAATCAATTAAGCAAGATGGGATTAAATCATCACTCATTAATTGAGTATTAAAGCTGTATACAAGAATAAAAAGTGAAAAAATCCTATCAATTATTAAGTTAACTATGAGTTGTTGAATATACAAATTAATCAACTATATTTTTTTTATATAAGTGTAAAAGAACTTGAAATAGTGGTAGTAGAAGCATGTATAGCTCCCCCACCACTAAATAACATTTTTTGACTACTGTATAACAATAAATTCATTTCAGAGTACATTGTCATAAAGTCTTATAAATAAACTTTGTTATTATATTCATTTCAACTGAAATTCTATGGGGAAATTTTAAACAGTGCACCTTAAATATCATTGAATATGTATCTCATAATTGGTTTTTTAGAGGTTAGCAATTTGTGCATTGAACAGCCCATTTGATCTTTATTTTAAAATATCCTCAAGATTATTAGTACATACATATAAGGAATATGCTATTGTAAAAAATAAGATTAATAAATATAATGAAATTTTAAAAGTTATTGTCTCTATGATTATAGAATGTCTTTCCGATCCGTAATACCTAATAGGTCATTTGCAATTACCACTAGAAAATTTTTTATGCATTCAGTTTTGACCATGAACAATGTTCATAGTCTGGAGGACATTTTTGATATAAAAGTGTATAAAATTATATCTTTTGTTCTGATTCTATAAAACAAGGGATAATTGTGACAATTTTAAAGTTTCATAACATAATTTTTTAGTAATTATTTGAAGCAATGGTTTTATAGATTTTAAAGGAATGGTTCTGGATCTAACTGTGTAATGATTCACTTTGTTAATGCAACATCATAAATAACAATTTACTAATATTAATAAGCTTTTATAAGCTTGACCTATATCTATCAAAACCAAAGGAAGAAGAATATTCTACCAAAGGAAGTAAGAAAATTGCTCTAATGTGATTGAAAATTTGCACATTTACAAATGGTGCTAGTAGTAGTATTTATAGCTGTAATTTAGCCTAAAGCAAAGCAAATTTTTATTAGAGTCAAGTATGTGTTATATTATATATATCCAATAAAATTGTTTCCACTCACCCCATTTTACGGTATCATATGGTATACAGTATATAATACCATAGAGTATTTTCTTAATACTCAACGAGTAAAAACACCCAATTGCTCAGTTGTTCTCAAACTTGAGACACATTTTAATACTACAATAATAAATTATAGAGCACAGGTATTGTGTACATTTTACATTAAAATGTGATGTTTTGTCATCGGAAAGATTATATCTGCCATTTGTACTATCAGTCAACTTGTTGATAAGACAGTACTGTTGTGATTTTGTTGTTTAATTTTTTAATTTTGTTTCATTATGAAGTTAGTTTTTGATTCTTTATTGATTTTTTTATATCTTAAACCATATGGATCACATAAAAAAGAAATCAAAAACATAAAAGTTTTAGAAACAGTATTTCTTTGTTTTCATTTAATATCATGCCAAAATGAATAAAGTATTATTACTTCTACAATTTTACAAATGAGATATTGAGCATATATGCATCAACTCTCATCTATACTTAAAAATTCATCAAGTTCTGATTCTAAATTATGAAAATGTTAAGAGAACAGACTCTTGGTTTTTAGCTATCACTCCTGAACTTCCCTTGCCTGTACTGTCCTGTAGGTATGTAAATAGAAATTGTAAAATCAAATCAGCTTCACGTTGTATCCACAGCAGAGTAAGCAGAGAGAACCTAGTGTTAAGACACTCCGTTCCCCACTTACAGCCGCATTTTGGAGGCATTAAGTGTTGAGTGGTGGAACTCTACGTCACTCTTTATCCTCGTCCTTAACGTCAGAGCGAAGGAATGAAAGTATATGTTACATTTCCTCAAGTTTTTTTGATTCTCTCTTTCTCTTTTGTAATCTTTGTAACCTTTTAATAACATGATAATTTAGGTTTAAGTTTATTTATAGTCTCAATTTGTTCTTATTAATTAAATATCTTTGTGTTCTTACTTGGTTTGATTTAAGTTTGCTCAGCTATGTCTGTATGAAAATTAAAAGTTTGATCATCAATATCTCACATTGATGGTGTTCTTTCTTTCCTTCTCCGAAGCTTTCGTGCCTTCTGTTGCTCTATGGAAGTCATTTCGTTGATAGTATTTGTTGTTCCTTTCTCCTTCTTCATTAAATATTATGCCATTTCTTTTGCTTTTGTAATGAATATATTTCAGAATCACTTTTAATTTTTTCATATCATAGACTCTCTGCTTTGCGTTTCTTTTAGTTTTTTTCACTTGTTAACTTTTACCGTGGTAAAAGGTAAAAGGTAAAAGGTGCCATGATCTGTAATAATATTAGACAATAATATAACAATAAGAACTTAGAAATCCTTTATTATCAGTTTTAAGAATTTACCAAAAATATTTTAAACTGTTAATTGATAAAAAATATGCTATATGTAAGTCAGTTTGCACTAACTTACTTACTTAATACTTATTGAGCAGGGGAGATAATTTTCTTCTGCTCAATACAAGACAGTTGCCAAAGGAAATATGGCAGGGGATTCATGCTAAATTTTATTGTTTTTATTGGTTTAAGAAATATTTCAGTACATTATGTATCACACTAACTATTACATTATTTTTAAATAAGACCAGTAAATACAAATAAATTAACTGAATAATATAAATTTTACGACTTATCAGGGGAGAGACACAATGATCTCACGAAACCATTACTTTGTACCCATACGTCGCAACACGCTCATGTGTTTTGCTTTGCTAAGTTTACTTCCATAGAGACCTTGAGCGCTATTTGGAATATATGGTTTTATATTTGTTGTCGTAGTAGCGTAATGAAATTTGCCAGGGTAGATATCCAAAATAAGTGGGACAAAAGTAAATTTAAAAAAATATTGGAAATAAATAATTATTGTTCTATTTTCCCTTAAGAATACTTAAATATATATATTGAAATTTGTATTTAACAAACTTTAATTTATTTACTGATTCAAAGAAGGTATGTATCGTTTAAAAATTTGACTGAAACCGACAGAGTGACGGTCCAGGGTAGATACTTTTGTAGACTTTATAAGGAATTTCAGAAAAATATACGTTAATAAGACGTGTTTAGTCGTGACGTCATTTAATAATTTAATGTTAGGGGTATGTAAAGCTAAACATAACCATGAATAACTACATATACATATAGGTATATTGTATACACAATGTTATTTGTTAATAATTTTAAACTGAAAAGTGTACTTTCAATAAAAGAACATGCTTAAATATCTTTATTTAAGAAAAAACTATTGAAAGAGCAATCTGTGGTGGTATGATAAAAAGATATTAATTAATTCTTTGTTTTTCAGATTTTTGTAGAAAGTTTGTATATAAGTTACAAATAGCTACGGAGCGTCGGAACACGGCGCTGAATGGCGCCTCCTTCATCAATGCAATATATATGCAAGTTTTACCTAATGAAAATGCAAGGTAAGCATTACTTTAATTATATAAGAGAAATAGAATAAATCTATATACGTATTCGTAAATTTTGACAAACAAACCATTTAAAATATTTTCTCAATTGAAACTCATTATCATTTACCAAAAAATAACAAATACTTGTGTACAATATGTTTGATTATTTTCTTGTAAATCAAACGCTATTGAATAGTAAGGCGACGCTACGACGACAGCAGCGGTTGGCGGTCGTCATGACTACACCAGTAGCTCCTACAGCTCTAGCGAACGATAAGGTTGCGATCAATTGCAAGCCAAGGAAGCCCACGTCACACGCCTCTAGTGTCTTTATTACATTTGCGTATATCTTTCGTTCAATTATTTTTATTCATTTCGTTAAAAAAAACATTTAAAAACACTTATTTTAAAGTATTACTTATATTTTTGTGTCGATGAAGACTAAATATCTATATATATATATATAAAAAAAATAACTTCACGCTGTATCCTGCATACTCCAAAAAAAATGTAGTACAAGAAATTTTAATTATGAACATTAAATCTGATAAATTATATCGCCTTAGTGCTTTCTACATTTTCTAGATGCTCTCTTGGTGTAACGTAAATAACGACTGTCGATGAAATTGGTTGATGGGTGGATAAGGAAGTTTATTGTAACAATTTACTTGGCGCTTAGAACACTCTTAGTCTACCCAACTAAGGATAATATGTTATGAGAAAAAGTAGGCTTAATTCACATGTAAATATAATTCTTCTTCACATAAGAAGCATCTTTTTAGCGTACAAATTACGTATGTGTCCATCGCGTGGCAAGGAAAGGGGCTTAGAGCAGTGCCTGCGTATTGTGGTCTTATATAGACTTGACCACCAAAAGGGACCACTTTAAAAATGCACATTAACGCTCGCCTTTGCTGTCTGAGCTCCGTTCTCTACAGAACCAAATCCGAAATGATCTTACCAAAGTACTTTTATCTGTGAGAACCCTTTGAAATACTATTATAATTATAACAATACAGTAGATCAATCATGAATTAAAGTGCGCCGTTTTAAAGCAAATGAGACAGAGAATTCTTCTATAGGTAACCACTTCATTTACATTTCCAAGCTCTTTCGTTACCTCTTATTTATTATATTTGTCTCGCCGAAAAAAGTATCTTATATGTCTATGCCCTGAGCTTTTATATTCAATCCTTATCCAGACTACAGTAGATAATCTATTTTGCTCATATCATGAATTGACTGTGAATTTGACTTCTGGAGAACATGTCTTTTTGGAAGTTAAATTTAATAATATTATCCTGTAATTTTCTCAGACGTCTTTTGTTGACTCTTGAGAGTGAAATGCTGTAAAAAATGTATAACTGATTATAGGTATAGCTATGGTAAGAGTTATCTATTTGGTAGAGGAAAGGTCAATTCGGATGTGAGTTTGGAAAATTGTTGTAAATTCAAACTATTTTGACATTATTTAAATATTTTAATTACCTAATTAATTTTAAATATAATTTAAACAGCTATCGACTAAAGAACAGGGATGCGGCCTTCGTGATTTAACTTTCTACCGAGAAATTGTAGAAAAACATATAGGAGAAAACATATACACCTATTTGGTATTTCGTTGTCCCAGACATAGGAAATAGATTTGGTTTTTTCTTCATTCACGTAAAGAATTTCTTTACTTGTATCCTTGTACTATTAAACTTAAACCGATAAGATGCACATTTTTCACTTGAATTCTTTTATTTATTAGAATATAACTGTAACTGTAAATAGTACATTTTAAGTTGTTTAAAAAAAGGGAAATTATATCATCTAAACGCGAACGTCAATAGATTATGTTGTAGCGATCCGATTGCGTTTATTCTATTTCGTCTTTATTTTCATTCGTATTACTATTTATTCTAAGACAAAAGTGCATACTTGTATAAAAAGATTGAGTTGATTAAACTTTTCGTTATATGATGAGCTTTACGACGTATACTAACGTAACAAAAAAGTAGATTGTGATAAATAAGACATTATATTCTCAACAATCAAAACACAACACAAAATTAAACAGGAATCTACAGGAATCTATAAATTTTATTTTGTATTGTATGTAATATATTAAGCTGGAAGAAGAACCGTGACCTTGACCTTAGAGCATAGGCCTAACCTGCCCCAAAACTGTTGGGTGAAAAGTGAGCGGTCGATAATTAAGATCGTGTTCGCGCACGCGCTCGAATTGTCGCCCGCCCAATCGATCCGCCCGCCCACGTGACGCAACAACGCATTTACTAGGATTCTTCTCGACGAGTTCGCTTCTTATATCGAATACGCAAACGATATATAGAAACATACATTATTATAGCTTTCACTGTTACACGATATCAAATTCTTAAAATATATATTTATTTACTTCTTAACTGTAAAATATAATAAATCAATATATTTTGTAGTAAACAGTTAAAAAATGAAAAGTTAGCGTAAAGATCTTATCGTAAAATAAAAAATATTTTTTTGACACAATGTTTTGGATGTACGATTTGCATGTGATATTTTTTTTAATTTTGATAGCATTATTAAATATAATGAACTCAAATAAAACTTTACACATAGGCACCCGGTTGGTTTCTACTTTTTTCTTTTAATCAGCGAAGTAAATGCACTGAAAATATTAACATGATCATTGTCTCTATAAAACGTTGTAAAATTCTTCTAATTCAGATGACATAGGGCTTTCAAAACGCTATAAACAACGAATACTTAATAATAATGAAGTTATTCTACGATAATAGATAGAACTATAACAAGATATTGGTGTATAAATAAATATGTTTTGATATAGCTCTCTTCCAGTCCTTCCATATGGAAAGCACGTAGAGCTGCAAAATAACTGTATAGTAAATTCTGCTTAGTTTTAGGGTTCCATACCTCAAAAGGTAAGAACGGAAACCTTAAAGGATCACTTTGTTGTTCGTCTGTCAATTCAAGAGCATTTATCAAGATTCTAGAGATTGCGTTGATGTATCACGCTGAAATTAACATACAATATTCAGGTCTACGGTCCCTATTAGCACAGAAAAAACCAAACTATTCCATCACCTCAATCAAAAGATATGAGTTTTTGCTGCATCTTGTATGAAATTTTTCGGTTAATTGTGGTTATAAGGTACTTTCCCTGGACCTATAGTTATGAACGAATTGAGAACTTAATACAAATAAAGACAAAAATCCAAAAAGTGAAAATTTTGAATTATTTAATAAATTTTTTTTATATTTACTTTATTCCATTTCATACAAAATAAGTACCTTTCCAATTGGGGTTTGTCCGCTTTTTTCGCCCCATAATGAAAACCTAAGTGAGATTTTTCAGTACAAATAAAGAAATAGATCCGAAAAATTGAATTTATGTCCCTGATAGAAAGTTATTGGTGTAGTTCATTTCGTACAAAATGAGTACACACGCTCGCTAACTAAGTTTGTCAACTTTTATAAGTTGTACTTCCCGTTGACCTACAGTTAGTACGGAACCCTCGATGGGCGAGTCTCACGCGCACTTATCGGTTTTTTTATTAATATGTTATTAATTATGCGTTATATGTGTTAACATACACACGTTAAACTGTACTTTATAGATTTGTACCTGTATATGTGTCTTCAGTGCTAGAACATCTTAATAAGGTTTTTATTATAACAATATGTGATATTATTATTTTGTTGAAAAAGTGGAAAGAGAAGTAGCGTAAGACTAGTAATAAATATATATCGCAAATATTTAAACATATAAAGGCTAAATAAATAAAAGATGTTTTGAGAACAATTCCATCGAAAATAAAGACATTTCTTTTCGGAATCTTTAATATGCTCCATCCTTTGAAATTCTATTTATTATTTCTATGCTTTAAGAGATTTGTTGCATTATAAATATAATTTAGTTTACTACATATTCTATGGACAATGTATTTGCAATATATTTTTTAATCTTGTTATATCATGAAGCGCTTGGTCCCAGAACAATATATTATGCCACTTAAGTTCTCATCATTCCTTTTATTTCATTATATTAGTAATTGTCCCTTGAGAGAAGAGCTCAATCTTCGATGTTGTAAGTAGTGTTGTTTGTTTACAGAATTTTTATAGTTTATTCCGATTTTTTGACAGTACATGCTATAATTATGAGTTCAATCTCTTCATTGACATTTTTTTTTGCCGGCACGGTAAAAGGCGGGAAATATTATTCAATCATTGAAATACTTACAACGTCCATGCTTTTATTTTCTACGAAGCCGAAGTTGGGTTTGTACACGCAAAGCGTAAAACCCGATAGAGTTATAGGAATGGACACACAGGCTAACAGGACAAAGAAAAATAATAATACTAGGACTAAGAACACTAGACTCATGGAACGTTTTGGGGATTGATAATTTTAAAATAAAAATTTAAACAACTTTTATACATTAAAGTAGTGCGTTACGCAAGAGCGAACAAGATTTTTTTTTTTATTAAATGACAACCATAACAGCTAATTTGGCAAAACGTGAATTCCCAGGATACATATTCGGCTTGGTTTCTCAATTAGTTAATACATATTAAGGCATAAATAGCAAGTGGATGAGAAGACACCGGCGAAGCGGAATTAGAATGAAGTGCGCGGCTCGCCGCGGCCGTGTGCCACGTCATTGCCGTGACCTACTGACACAGATCCGCGGGGCCGCCTGCACCGATATCTGCACACGCCGCGTGCTTGCTCTTCCTCTACTTCTTTATTAGTTATATTTACTGCTAACTCTGACTGTTCTGCTAAATATTGTCCTGACATTTTATATAAATCATGTACATTATTATACATATCATAAGCCGCTTGCGATAGCTAATTTTGTTTGTTCAATTGTTTTATACTATAATCATTTAACCTTGATCGTTGTAAAACTTGAATAATAATAAATATTACATGCAAGAAATATGTTAAAATGAATGTATATTGCATTAAATTCCTGTGTGGCTTAATTCATTTTAAGACTGGATTCATAGTAACTTTACTATATAGATTTCTATGTTCCTTTATAAAAATATATAATATCGAATAAGCAATAACACTAAAATAAGTTATGCAATACGTTGACCTTGTTATCTAAATTGTGCACTTGACACGAATACTGTTCCATTTCACTTTCATGTCTATAGATATCTACTCATGGCTAGCTTCATCTTCTTACGTGTTTGTGATAAACTTGTTTGTATTGAAAAGTACAGACGTCACACATCATTGGGTTTTCTTTTATAATAAGAAAACTCAATACAAAAATACATACATATAAATGATAAGTTTTCATAAAAATGCAGTTAAACGTTTCTAATTGCTTGTATTTGAATAAATACGTTTTAACAAATAATATATGATTAATATGTACTTTATACCAAATGAGAGGTTTGTCAATAGGTGAATTTGTTTATCAGAATTCCAATAATATTGTTTCGTGTCTCGTCGGTTTCGCTCAACACAGCGCAGTTCAATTCTCGTGACGACGAGTGAGATCGAATGAATGTCGCTAAGACGGCCGTGACGTGGGTGTGACTGTAGCGGCAATATGGTCGGACCAGCCGCACTCCGCACTCCGAAACGAACGCCCCGCTCCTTCGCCTTCGCTGCCTGCCGTATCGCGCTGCCTCTGCCGCGCCGCGCCGCGCCGTGTTGATAATTTGTGATGTAGACAAGGATATATGTATATGTATGTCTCGTCTTTCAGTTGACTTTCATCGTCGTTTTGGAGTGAACGCTTTGCACGGTTGCCGATACAAAATTATATTAGTTTATTAGCTGCGTCACAAAGTGGGTGCTTGCACACTCTGTTCGACTCCTCGACACCCGACCGCCGAGCTTTGGTATAAAGACATTGTCAAATACAGTTAGAGCACCTGGAACAGTCTGCGTAGACAATAGCGTCGCAGCGAGCGTGGCGCAATGCAGTGTGTGTTCGGATGCAGATATTATTTGTGTTTAAAGTTTTTGTATGGAGAATTTCGCTTTGACAGTGGTGGTAGTGTAAGCTTTTGGAGCAAATTGTAGCCATGTTGCCGATGGTTCAGGCAGAACCCGTGCTCTTTAATTGCGCGGGGCACTCTGCCGATGGAGCCTCGCCGACAGCCACCCTGCCTCCATCGATAACACCAGATTCTGAGGTTGAGGGACTAGCTGATTTTTTTTATGATATAGATGTAGCTGTTGTTAATACATTTTCAAGGTAATTATTAATTGCGTGCATTTTGATGGAACTTTATAAAATATATACTCGTACAATGGGATAACATTCAATATTTCTTGTAAGGAAAACAAGTATAATACGTTAGCGTAAACTTTGGCTAATAATTGTTTGATGAAATCATAAATCGATTTTTTAATTTTTTTACTTAAATTAACTTTATTAAAATCTTATTAGGTTTTTATAGAGATTATAAAAATCGAGTAAGGTAACATAATACAGAATGAAATAAAATACATCGTAAAACTAAGTAAGTCAATATTACAGCTATGGCTTTTAAAATATGTTGAAGTTTATCAAATGTCCATCGTAAACATATAACATAGACTATATGTTATCGTTTTGATTTAAAGACTAATTAAGATTTGGAAATATTTTTATATATGTAATTGAAATGGTACAATGGCTAAATAATTAACCGTCAGGCAACAAAAATAAAATACATACGGAAATCTATACGAAAAATAATTACTTTGATAATACAACATTATCAATTTGTTTGTTGTCTCTCCTTAGCTCTACATAACAACGTGGCTACGTAAATTTAGACCATTGAAGGGCCAATTTGCACTTTTACTGTCTATCGTAGCATCACTTACATGCATAACATTAAATTTATTAAAAATTAGACAAGACGCATTCAATGTTGACATTGACATACTAGGTCTACTCTACACAGAATAAGTAACCTTAAATATGTCTTTAAAATAATACTATATTTATCAGAGTCTATCTATTAAGATTATAAAATATAAAATCATCGTCAGTTACGGAATATTGGGTGGTCAAATATGTCATCAAGTTTGTTTCATCAAGACTGGGATGATGTATAGAATAAAAATAAGTTTCACGCTGTATCCCGTACACAGCAGAGTAGGCAGAGGAAACTTAGTGTTAAGACACTACATTCCCCACTTTCTGCCGAATTCTGGAGGCATTGCGTGTTGTGTGGCAGAACTCAA
>DVQM01000493.1:0-16931 GCA_018231645.1 Heliconius ricini
ATACATATATATATATATATATATATATATATATATAAATAATAAAAAGTAATAACGCTGAAATTGAACCTCATACCATAGACATACCTTTTTACCTTACTTTAATATGTCAACAATTCTTGATATATGATAATACATTTTACACATCCCGATGTTCAAACAGCTCCCTCAAAAATAAAAAAAATAACGTTACACACCTCCAACTGAATCTAACAGTGGTACCATCTAACAACCATTCACCACGGTGTCCGAGTGTCGGATCGGGCGTCGCGTGCGACCCACTGACGAAATATCGGCCGACAGATGATACGTTAGTGAACGGTACGTCTCAATGAATCAATTTTCACGCTAATTCATTCAATTTTTAACTGTAATATTCAAATAATTTTTTTTGCGATTGCGAGAAAAATGTAGAGGAAACCTAGTAGTGAGTCACTCCGTATTCGGTTACCACTAATTGTAAAGACATTGTGTCCTTGGTGGAGGAACCTAACACCGCGCTATAATCAAACAGAATAACATATAAACCCTCATATCAACTTTTTAAATATATTTTTACTATAACAACATAACATTGGGGCCAGTCATAGCGCCCCTCAAGCTTGCGACTGTAAACGCGACAGATTGTAAGCTCGATTCCCACCCGAGAAAACATTAAATTGGGCAGAAGGTGTGGAACGGAAATGCTTTAATGTAAAATAGGTTATCCAGTTCCCTCTGCCCGAACATGGCAAGACAAGGTACCTTTTAATATTTTTTCTAGGTTTGTCCACATTCCAGAGTAAGCAGAACGAACCTATTGTTAAGACTCCAATTCCCGTGCACCATCACCAATTGTCGAGACATTACGTTTCGAGTGGCGGAAATCTCAACGGCACCCTTATGTCTACCAGAGCAGTTAAATGAAAATAATTTAAATACGATCATACTCCACATTGGGTATCAAATACACGCCCATCACGTTCACGTTTCGTAATTAAAAAAACGTAACTTAACTCTACATTACTAGATATTTATACAAAAGCACTATAACATACCAATATGTAAGCAAAATCTTTACTTCCTACCATCTACACTGAGCAAGGACAAAGGAAATTAACACTTTTGACGGACACGCTATAATAAAACGCTCCACTATTATTAGATATATGATACTGGAAACACATAGATACTACTTCTAGAATTATTATCATTAGATAGAACGGAATATCTACTTAAATATATTCCCCATATTTTACCCCTAAAGAAAATCAATAAAATTTAAGCAAAATCGGAGAATATTAATTGAAGTCAGTCGTGGCGCTGCTGTTTGGCACGCTGTTTTCTTGCTATTGGAACATATAGCATGAAAAAAAAAATCATGATCCCGCGCAACGCCAGGGGGCAATCATAGATCGAGAAAGCGTTTCAATTAAGCTGGTTTCTCGGGTGAAAGTCGGTAAAGGGTGTCCGTAGTATTACCTTATATGGCTTGAGTATCGTTATGATAGTTACTAGATTATTATTATTATTGATTTTCAACGCCTAAAGGGCTTACGTATTTACTATCGAGTACTAGACGAGAGTATATTATGCGTATGCATTACAATCACGGGCTTTCAAGTGGCGGGCTCTATTTTAATGCAGTTTGGTCAGTTAAACTTAGGCATTTTTAAAGCTATAGATTTAAAAAAAAATAAATCACCTTTACACTGTAGTTCGGTCCCGCACACAGCAGGTTAGGCAGATGGAACCAACTGTTGATAATTTTAAGTGACTAAAGTTTTGGTAAAAATGTAAGAAAAACGTACTAC
Organism: Heliconius ricini; assembly: GCA_018231645.1. Classification (NCBI taxonomy): domain Eukaryota; kingdom Metazoa; phylum Arthropoda; class Insecta; order Lepidoptera; family Nymphalidae; genus Heliconius; species Heliconius ricini. Next base: position 1,794 of record DVQM01000493.1, read on the forward strand.
CTTATTTCCCGATCGTGCGTCATAAAAAAGGCTAAATATATTTACCAGTCTTTCTTTTTTTAATGTGGCAATGTAGTAATAAAACGGTTTGATATAGTTTTATGATCCTTACATTAATCGAATCGTCTTAACTTTTCGTGTATCACTAAAGATATTCATGATGTAAAATTTACCATAGAGTCAAACTTTTATTTTTTTTTCTTTTATAAAAATTAAAAAAGGCACATAGCAGAAGCAGATAGGTAGTACCAAGTGTTAAGACACTCCGTTTCTTGATGACACTTCCATTACCCACTCTCCGCTAATCCTTGAGGCGTTGCGAATTGAGTGGCGGCGACTCGACGGCGGAAAATATCAAATAATACATTTCCTCGAGTGGGACTGGAACTCACAACCATAACATTCACGGTAGCAAGCTTGTACCCATGCGGCACAAAAGTCTCGCGTCGCGACATGTGAAGGCCCATTAATAGATCAATTCATACGAATTTTCCCATTTAACATTATAGAAACCAAATTGGAGAGCACAACTCCCTTATACCTACATATAGGCAAAACAAAAACTTTTAGCTCCTTACAATTTCAACGCTTTTAGCTACACTCAAAACCTAAACTACCCACGATTGAACTTTCACGATAAATTTACAGTATAACAGCTCTTATTTCTATAGAGTTAAGGGCGTTTCGATGTGTGCGATCTGTGAGGTCGCAATATAGGCGCAACAAGAATTGTACGGGGTCAAGTGCTTTAAAGGTTTCCAGAGTGTGAGAACTTGTGAGTGGTCAGTGTTGATACATTATGCGTAAATATCGAGTACAGCGCTTATATATAGCAGGGTACGCAGAGGGAACCTAGTGTTAAGATTCACCGTTCTCCGATTTCTATGTGCGGAAAAATGCGGAAATAGCCGCACTTTTCATGTTACCAGAGAATGAAGAAATGAAATAACTAATTTCTTCGAGAGAGAGAGAGAGAGAGAGAGAGAGAGAGAAAGAGTCAAATGTACAACCGTTACAGCTACTCGATGTGCCACTGCGCTACGTAAAGTCTAGTCTATAAAGTGTTTTGTCTACCAGAGTGTCGTTATATCCCCGATAGTGAACCGCACCCACAACTATCGCGTCTACAATCACACATACAAATTATTATTATACAAATTTATTATGTTATATAAAAATATTAATAAAACCTATATACCATTCAAATATATATTACGCCCACTGCAGTTGTATTGCAGTTGGACTGACGTGAGTAATAAATATAAAAAGTGTTGAGATCAAAAATCTTTTCATTTCATTTAGAACTGCTTAGTTCGAAATGGGGCAAGTGCTTTTAGTTTGGGAAAAAAACTTATTCTTTACAAACACGTGTGGGAGCTTTGAAAAACTTTAATTTAACCTACATTAAAGCATACATACGTTAACTATGGACTAAAAAACAAAATGTACCTACATTTTTTTCAGCTTAGGCAGGGTAGGCAGAGGAATCCTAATGTTAAGATACACTGTTCCTGACTTTTTGTCCAATTTTCGGGGCAATGCATACTGAATGGCGGTAGTGAGTCAACGCCGCGTTTTTGTCTTGGTACAACAGGCCGCGTGTTTGTTTTGTTACCAGAGCAAAAAAATGAAAATATCAAGAAATAATAATTCATGCCCCCGAGTGGGAATCATTTATTTTAATCGGACCCATAACCGTCGCGTTACAGACACACACTTGTGCCCCTGCGCCACGACGGCCTCAGAATAGTAAATGTATATCATACTCATATAATAGTTATACAACAAAATCTGTTGGCATTTATCAATGTGAACGTGAGCCCAAAGCCAAGCCAATGATTGTTAACAAAAATGTCTGCTTGTCTGTGCGTTTTTGCACGGGAATCTCAGAAACGATTTAACCGATTTAAATGTAGTTTTCACTTTTATTTTGGCAAACTTCCCTTAACATTTACTGTTTGTTTTGTTTAAATCGATCCACAAATAAAAAAGTCATATAAATATATCTACTATGTAAATTACATAATCTATTTCCGTCATTTTACACTAAGTCTCTAAATGGTCGGAAAGTGGAAAATAAATACAAACACAAAAGTACATAACATAATAATAATTCATATTAATATATGCCAATAGTCAATCAATCTGCCATTCAATAAGTAAATCGTGCAAGTATGGCATCCGTCACGGCTGACTTGGTCGAGAATCAAACCCACTCTCACAATTACGTAGCGAGATACTATCACGGATTGGAATTTTAAATATCAATAATAGCAGTCGTTTTTACTCTTTAATTAATTAATTTATTTTATTATTTCATAGAATATAAGATAGAAATAGTAATATACAACACAGTGACACATTGTAACTTATCAAATTTTCTATGTTTAATCAAATCAGCTTCAGGTATCGGAGCGAAGAAATTAAAATATTAATAAATAATAATTCATTCCCCCGAGTAGGAATCGAACCCACGACCATTTACGCGTTTACAGTCACACGCTTGTGCCCCTGGGCCACGACGGCCTCAATACTCAATACTTTAATTATTTAATATATTCTTACAAATACAACAAGGCAGGGAACAATTCACTAATCCATCCAATTCCCTAATTTCCTTCGTCAGACCAATACTCTTACATCATCCATAACAATTACCATATAACTGTCTCACTAAAGTATACTATACTAATGCAAAATCATTAAGCAATGTCTAAGTATTTAACGTTAGAATTGTGAGTACGTCACGATCGGAGCCGGTCACGAATTCGAATCCCGCCAGGCCTCTGATGAACCAAATTAATTAAAGCATAGATGTACATATGTGGAAATTTAATAAGACGAGTTGTGTTTGGTAGTATTTGTTTCAATCACTGATTCGAAGGAGACGAATAGATTTGTTACCTATTCGTCTCCCTGAATTATGAACGAGGTAACGTTTATACTAATAACGTGATGCAACTATGTATATAGCCTATAGACTTCCGAATATAAACGAACAGGGTACACAAAACAAAAAAAGTTTCATTCGATTTCAATTCGAAACAGTAATTCCTGAGATTATTATGTAAAACCAAATAAACTCTTCAACTTTATGAATTTAAAATAGAATTTAAAAGACACCGAAAAAAAGCACAATCTATAAACTTCTATACTAATATTATAAATCTAAAGGATGTGTTTGTTTGACCGCTCTAATCACAGAAACTGCTGCTCTGAATGGAAAAAAATATTTATATAGAAGAAGGCTATATTACATCAGGTTTATCTTCCAATTGTCCGAGCACTTAGAACTTAGCTTGTACTTCCCTTCGATCACTGGAATGAAACCATAAGTTAAAGCATGTTTGAAATATACGGATACAGGTAGTGTCATCTTGAAACGGTGAATGATCTTGGCGTGTGCAGGAAGCTGCATCTCACAATACAACTGTACGGTGTGCAGTGAAGGTGCATGTCAAACAACTTTCCGATTGCTCGATTTCCTTTTGTACGCGGAAATGATACATTCTTCATATAATGTGATATGGGAAAATATATTATAAATAAAAAATATAATTTATTGAGCTTTGTCAGCTCTCACAACATCTTCAATTTAATCAAAGCTCAAATTCAATTAAAATAATAAAAGACTGTTCAAAAGATGTTTTGAAAATTCTAAAATGAATAAAAAAATATATTTATTCACGCTTGTAATCCCTAAACAGCAGGAGGAGAAAACGCCTAGTATATCGAAATTAGTTTAGCAATAGAAACTTTTAGCAAAATATATGTCGATGAGTTCATAAACAATTATGCCTACTAAGGTAACTAATGAAGAGTAAGACATACTTTTACCTTTAGACAACTTACAGCATCCATTCGTCAAATTCTTTTAAATAACAAGTAATTTAATCAAAGTGGAACACGGTGGTTGTTACGCAGTGTCAATTAAGGTAATTTATCGTAATTAGTAGGTTCAAATACGGGTTTCTTGGTGGTTTACTTGGGCAATGTTTATTGCATTTTAAGGTAAAAAAAAAGAGATACTCTAGTTAAAGATGATTCTGTCCTTTGTTTTTTGCCTACATGTAAGTAGCTATGTTATACGTTTGTTCTTCGCCGATCTGAGACATTTGTATGGTGTTAAAATTAATTGAAATGATGTTAAAATTATTTAACTCACAAAAAAATTAAATTGTTTCTTCTAATTTTAAATAAAAAAAGAATGTTTAAATTGTTTAACTTTTGACTTACAACACGGAACATACTCTAGACGACTCTTAAAAATGAGCGTATAATTTTCATGTATCAGGCAGAGGCAGATGAGATATTGAGCCGCGGAACTAAACACTGCGCTCTTTCTATAAAAAAATAGATCTAATAAAACCTTAATTTTTCACTTCCATAATGTATAACAATCAACCAATACAATGTATAACATGTTCAATACAACTTTCTTCTGCAATATACTACAGAGTATAGCGCAGACACTAAAGTATTTAAAAAAAACGTATTACACGAGTGCAATCGATCGAAAGTGCTCTCAACGGGAAACTGGTTGTATTTAAAATGTAGCCATCATTAAAAGTATAGCAATTTATAGAAAATAAAAGTGAAATTAATCTCAAAGCAAATTATGTAATTGAGTATTACTCCATATGTTTATTGAACACGAATCAAGGCTATAATTGTTTTATACAAATTTGTTACTTTTAATAATTTTTTGCCTGTACAAGTAAACAGAAAGAATTTTTATATCACACCGTTGTTCATACTAGCTTATACTTGCGGCTTCGCCCGTTCCAGCGTTTTGTTCAAATATACATAACAAATAGATGTGACACATGACGCCCGCAAGTGCGGGAGGTAGCTCTGACCACAGAAATTACTGTTTTGAATTGAACAAAAATATTTTTGTATAGTACCGTGATGTTATATAACATCACTTTAATAGATACGATGCCACCCACTGTGCTGTACCTAAATGTGTCATGGTCATGTGGCATACTTTATTATTTCAATTATCAACGGAGGCAAAGCCGCAGGTAAAATTAATCGACTATAACATCACGTGTAAAACAAATACTTTCCAAATAATTACTTTTCTACACTATTCTACTAGACTGGAGAAGTATCTAGTATATTAAAAGTGACTTAACTTTATACTTTCATTCGCTAACTCTAATTACAGGACATCACTAGCCTTTCTTTACCGAGAACGTGTTAGCACTCTGCTTGCCATTATGGGTTTTTGTCGTCATGTTAATGATATAAAATAACTATTCACCTAATTTCGCTGAATTGAGGCTAATGTTTTACTTATAGGGTAACTATTATTATTTTTAGATATTCTCGCGATAATTAAAAACCCAGTATTTTCTAGGTTCACGCTTTGCGCTCCCGTATATGGCAGAAAAGCCAAAGGTCACTTGGATTGAAGGCACTGCGCTGGCGCAACTCAACGCCACGCTTTGTCTTTTCAGAGCGAGAAAATGAAAATAATTTATTACTTCAGACTGGAAATCGGGAACGCAACCGTCACGTCACCATCTCAAAATCCTGTTATTAAAAAAAACATACATTTTTATGACATATGACAGTAAAATAACCATCTCCAAAAGCCTACCATTTTATTAATAAATAACCATATAATAAAAAACCATAGATACAAAAAGTCAACCGGAAGGGCTGTAAGCACCGGATACGTCGGTACTGACCATATTCGCGACAGTACCTTACTTGGATGCAACTTAAAATGGTAACTTAACGTGGACTCAGTAATTAAGTGATTTAATAGTCAACCAACTTCATATAAGTTAGTTAAAGAGTCAGTATAGCACAGCAGTTATATAGGGACAACGGAGCGTCTTAATACTGGGTCATCTCTCCGCATGGTGCGAAGGTATCTTCGTTAAACGTTTCTATCATTGTAAGCATTAATAATATCGTAACTAAATATAGCTTCATGTCTTTTTTCCTATATATAGCATGGTGGGTATAGGGAATCCAGTGTTAAGACAGTCCCGCAAATCGCCCAACTTTCGAGGCCGCGCTATGTCTTGGTACTACATAGAGAAAATATAAATAACGTATTTCCCGTGTAGTTATTGAACCTGCGAACGTTCGCGTTCAAAATAAACTTTTTTGTGGCCAGTCTTGGCGCAGTGGCACAAGTTCGCGACTGTAAACGCGACAGGTTGTGGATTCGACTCCCACTCTGTAAATTAAATATTTAATATTTTAATTTCAAACACAGCGTTGATTTTCGCCACTCAACACGCAATTCCTACAGAATTCAGTGAAAAGTGGGGAACGGAAGTGTCTTAATGGTGAAGGAATGTCTTAAAACTATCTTTCCTCTGTCTACCTTGCTATGTGCGGGATACAGGGTGAAGCTAGAAAACAAAACTACTTCAAATATCGTGAACAGTATTGTATTATTCACATACTAGCACATAAACGACATAAACGCACAGGTGAAGCCGAGAAAGTCGTTTTAAAAGTGAAATGCAATCGATTATGCGTGTTTATTGTACGAAGACGGGAGAAATGTTCTCATCGAAGCGTTGGAAATACAATAATTAGTTTCCAAGTAACATTAACCACTGAATAAACAGATTTTTATGAAATAAGTGACATTAAAATTAGAGCTTTTGTGTTATTTTTAAAATTTTTAATTTAAAAAATGAATAAAAATAAATAAAACTGCACGATACAACAAGTAATAATTTAAGTAGTATAGTAGTAAACAAATAATGATTTTTATACGAGCTTGATCGTTACGTCATAGAATTGCGAATATATCATTTTTTTTTTAAAGAAAAACAAGGCAAACGATCGTTCGGGTCACCTGATGGTGACCACGTCGCCCACGACCCCGTAAATAAATAACATTAAAGTGTTAGGAAACATCAATTTTATTTTAAAAATAAGTAAAAGATATCGACGTTATTTAAACTAAGTGGCGGGCAATTTTAGAAGCAATCACACGGCCTGTTGAGCTTAGAAATGTCAACGAGATCTACCCTTCGGTATTACATTTTAAATATGTATTTATATAGATACTATATGGCATAATATATAGCGTCCTTATAAATAAACACTCAACTATTGGATCCAATACGTATTGGAAGGTAAAAAGTTATAATTATAATCCCATGGAATTCAAACTCACTACCTAATTTGTAGCGTATGACATAATTCTTACAAATATTTATTATTTTCATTTCTTCATTTGTTTGAAACGATAAACGGCATATATATAACCTATCGCAAATGTTGAATCTTAACTTTTTAATACCTACCCACAAAACAATCGGCGAGTTAAGGCCGCCCTGAAACTAACTGTAAATGACTGCTCATAATTTATTTTAGGATTTCTCTTACTTTTAAATGTCTTCTTGTGCAAAAGTTTCTAGAATCTAGCTTCAGGGCGGCCACGAATAGTCGACTGCACTGTATGTATAGCACATACAATTTTCAACCCTTTACCCAACCCTCGCTCGTCTCCCCTACGGCTACGGCTATTAATTAGATCTCGAGTTGGGGATATACATACTAGTAGTTAGCGTTCTCATACACTGTAATGAAGAACTTCGCTTTTACTTTGTGTAGATTTTAGGACATTGTCTGATATATGTATATGCTTTATAATGGTTATCAGTTCAAATCTACGTAAGGACTAATTTTATTTTAGTGTTTAATGAAAAGGCGTATAATTATTTTTTTTCGAAAAAATGTATAAACATACCTAAGAAAATATACCTGGTGTTTAATATTTTGTAGTGTATTGACTTCAACCGAGTTAGCAATCTACGTGTCTGCAGTCACACGTTGTTCCACGACCACTACGGCGCCTCAGTTTTTTACTTCCTCAATATATGAGAAACAAAATATATTCTATTTTCAAAAAATAATGGCCACAGCGGCACAGTGGAACAGCATTTTACTGTAAACGCGATAGTTATGAGTTCGATTTCCAATAAGTTAATAACATTTCCCCGCTAAGATAAACGACGCGAGGCGTTATGTTCCGCCGCTAAAGGGGGAACGGACACTACTTTCTCTCTATCCACCTCTGCTATGCGGACAAAAACTAGTCAAACTGCTTTTTACATCAAAACATTCAAAAACATTAACGAGATTATTTACCAAGGTCACGCCATACGTTAGCTCCCATTCATACTTGATTGAGCTCGAAATTAATAGCGGTTTCACTATAGCGTATAAAGCATTTGGTTTTGTTAAAATTTTCTCTTATAACAATACGTTAGTGTTATAATATGTCATGGAACCTACTCTTCATATTCAGATTTGAATGAAATAATAAGACTTTAATTTCACGCTGTATACCGATAAAGCAAGGTACGTAAAGCGGCAGAGGGAATCTATTATACCCACTCCGTTCCCTACTTTCCTCCCAATTTTAGAGACATTGCGTGTTGTCGGAACTCAACGCTGCCCTTCAGCTTATTACCAGAGCAAAAAAAAATCACCAAGACCTTTAGTCCCAATACCAGTCCCATAATCTTCAATTATGCATTAAACCACTAAATAAGATACAAAAACGAATTACGTATATAAATTGTAAGAACACGATTATAATATTATCCTTGGCCTATAGCCGGTGTTTGCGTTGTATTGTCACGCTTATGGAGCTAAATTTGTCACAGTTTTCAAAGTATCGCGAATATATTTTATACGATGTATTTTGTTCGTGTATTGTTTTGTAAACATGTCAATATTTCAATACTTAATAAAGTACTATTATATATCCTCCTAAGTCCCTAAAATGGAAAGTCCAGTTTTTACCCGTTTTCGAAAAAAAAGTCTCTTTCTCAAAGGTCCCTTAACAACGTAAACCACCTTTAGCTAAGTAAATGAGAAATTATGTTAGTAGTTTAGTTTTTCTGTAGTAATGTCACTGCCTTGTCTGTCAGTAAGAAGCAGTGACGGATGAATTTTATATATTATATAGTATATTGACATGTTTCACTTTTTAGTTGTATCTTTAGAAAGTGGCACCCATAGTTACTACGGTATGTTAGCTTGATTAAAATTTAAAACCTACGACGATTAGATGCAGATGCGACGGCATCTCGAAATAATAAAAAAAAAGAAAACAGCTTATTATTTGTAACAAAAATAATTTAACATTAAAGATATAATAAAAAGTAAGCTAATACTATACTATACTACTAAATTTCAAATAAAAACCAATTGAAATTGCGTCAAAAAATGAAACGAAGTACTATTTGAAATTGCACTCCAACCAAAACTCAATATATTTCGAGCAAAATTTAATGTACAAAACGTATTTACTTATAATTTCATACTGTTATACTCGTATACAAACTACAAACGTAGTTAAAGAGTTAAGACGCACTTGTCTAATGGCCCCCGGAGATCTAGTTTATGTACCTGTTACAAGACAAGGCCCCAAGGGCAGATTTCTCGCAAGTACTCTTAGTACTGTTCAGTTCCAGTTATAATTTTAATACCATTTAGTTGTATTTGGAATTTTGAAAATATATATTTACTATTTACTTTCTCTCTATTAAGTAATTCTTAACTTAACTTCGTGCTGTTCGGGCATATGTCAGGGCAGGCAGAGGGAACCTGGGAACCCAGCCAGAGCGAGAAAATGAAAATATTACTTCACTCCACCGAGTGGCATTCGATCAATTTATACGACCAGTAAATTCTTATTATTCGTTATGTTATAACATATTAGATACTAAATAACATAAGCGAAAAAATAATACATAGAAGACATTAGAAAGCAATACTATGCAAAAAACAGTATCTTAAGACATACGCACACGTCTCTTTCTGCTTCCGCTTACCCAAACATAGAATCGAAGCCACAACTAACAACTAAACAGCTAACCACTAAACACACAGTATGTACGTACATTACATTATGCACATCTTTACTCGGGTTACATCATCGTATCGTCAGTTATGTAAGTATAGATCTTTTTGCCCACTTTAAAGTCTATACATTAACTTGTTAATTTTTACGCAATTTTCGTTGAAGCATTTAATATTCTTTCTTCATCTGAATAAATTATTCAATGCTCAATGGAAACAAAACTTCGATATTTTGATTTATATTATTTAATGTGTAGTTTTTATGTGAAAAATAAAATCGAACCGACACCATGGCGGTTCGTCAGACCCTGTCACACTGTACCGCAATGGCCTTAACAAATTATAATTCATCACAAAACAAACATGCCAAAAAGTATTCGAACTTGCTACCCATATAAAAAGACAACCTTAGTCTTAGAACGAATTTGAATTGCTTTGTAAGAACAATGTTATTACTATAAAATTAAAGCTCTTATTCCCTTGCACCGGCATAGCCTACGCAACTTAATCAGATGCCTTTGATAGAACATCGACAATAACCAAAAACGTACAGTAAGGTCGTTTAATATTATTTGCACAGAATGAATCAATTTTGAGGTCAGTCGTGGTGCAGAGATACAAGCGTGTGAGTGTAAACGCGACTGGTTTTGGGTTCGACTCCCACTCAAGGAAACGAAATATTTTTTTTTCAGTTCGTCGTAACAAGGCAAAGAGCGGATTCAGTACCGCCAGTCAACACTCAAAACCTCCAGAATTCTGTGGAAAACCTTATCTTATATTTACATTTACTTGAAAAGTGTAAAAGAAAGAAAAATAAAATATAAGAAACCCACAAAATATTTATATTCAAAAGATGAGCGATCTCTACTAATAATTATTCTTATTTCTCCGCTATGGTAAAACGAGGTGCGGCGTTAAACAACATCACTCATAACACAATATCTCGAATGTGACCACATATTGGTGAACGAAGTGTCTTGCCACTGGGTTCTCTGAGTATTAATTCCCATCAGGGGGATGAATTATTCCTCGTTCTTGCAAGAATATTTACTTAAGTTAACTTGGACTGCTGACATTAGGGCGTAGATTCTCCTTGCCTGACCATAGTATATAGCAGGGATACGATGTTTTATCTTTATCCTTAGCGAGGTAGTCAGAGAAAACGGAGCGCCATACGACACGTACATACCTCTTTCACCTCGTCCACTGACATCAACCTCTTCATACCTGTCCTCCGGGAGGATCTCCTCATGCTTTTTACGCGATTTTTTTGTTTTACGTGATACTAAAAACAATATATATTTAATATATTCAAGAACTACCGCCGAACGTCCATTATAGTATCGTAACAGCTATTAACTCTTACGCTGCGCTTTTTGTTCGCTTTAATTTTTTTTGTTACTGTTACTTAATTCTAATTAGAATACAAAAATTATACAATAGTGTATGTATATTGCGCATATTCTCTATACTGTCGTGTGTCATGTTTGTTATCTTTACATCATTTAATATATTCTAATTGAATTAATGGTTGCCGCGCGATGTCTCTATTGTTGGTGGAAGCGGTGACCAAAATGTCTAAGATTCAAATGTATTAAGACTAGGTTATCTGTAAAGAATTATGTTGTTTTTGAGCTTGAGTTATTTTTTTTGTTTCATAAAGATTCAATTACATTCAGACATTGTCCCAACGTAGCAACATAGTTATTATTTAAAAAATAAGAATATAATTAATCCTGGCTGCTGTAGGCATCAAGAAGCTGCTAATTTTAAGAGAATCTTATTCAACACAAATAATTAAGGCCAGTCGTGGTGCAAAGACACAAGCGTGCAACTGTAAACGCGACATGACGTGGGTTTGATTACCACTCACTTTGGTAAAGAGGCAAAAGCGCGGCGTCGAGCTCCGGCACTTGTCGCGGACGGATGTCTCTTAACACTAAGACACTTTCCCTCTATCTACCCCGCTAAATGCGGGTTACAGCGTGAAGCTAATAATCATAATAATATCAACTCTATATTTTTTGGGAGAAACCACAGTATAGAGCAAGTAACGACCTTGGAGACGTCCTCAAGTCTAGCATAACTCCGTCTTCGGTTTACGGTCTGACGGTTTCGCGTTGCGTGAATGTGGACTACTTTTGACACAACAGCTATGTTATATAAATGTGCTGTATGTCTGTGTATATTAATAGTTAGTATAGTTATTATTTTACGTACATTTAAGCCGTTTTGACGTTTGTAGGTTCGATTTCCACTAGAACGAATTGAATGACTAAGGACTACAAGTATATTTAATTTATTTAAGGTTCCGCTCCTCCAGTAAATATAGACGAAGTTGACATTTACGTTGAGCTTCGCCACTAAACATGCTATGTCTTTTTTAAACATTTTGAAAGTTTTATACCATACTTAGGAAAAAAACTTATTTAGAAAACGTATAAATTTTTTAATAATAAATTAAATTTTCCAAATAAGTATTTTTCTTTCCTAAGTGGAATAACACTTTAAAAATGTTTAAAAAATATTTAAAATAAAATATTTTGTCTTGCAAAGCGATAGTTCTAAGTAATTATATTTAGATAGCGGAAATTTGTAATAATCTCTCTACAGAAATATTAACAACATAAATAAGTTGTAACAACCGTAAAAAAATTTCGACGTAGCTTGATGAGAACGTATGGCTTAGGGGTCAAGGCAACTGGTCGGTTTCCAGGGGGCGCGGGTTCGAGTCCCGCTACGTTAAAAATGTTATACGTTTTTTAAATAGGTATGGCGGACTTTGGCGGAAAGTGGGTAACGAAGAGTCTTAACACTAGGTTTCCTGTCGTTCTCTCATATAAATATAAAAGAGAAAATTAAATATAAAAGAGAAACGGCATGATAATACAATTGGAAATCTAGTCACGAAAGCTATATTCTTTTATACCTATTTTATCGGTCAAGGCCATTAGCGGAAAAGATAGATAGAAATTAAATCGAGAAAAAAAATCAATTATTAAGAAAATTATGTGTTAAGTGAAGTAGACACTTGTAAGTTCTTACTATCAATTCGAATCAATATAATAAATAATTGAAAAAAAAAAAACAAATAGCTTAAATTAATTAAATCTTCTTTTACACTACCTAAAAACGTTTTAATTGTAAACTATTAAGTTAATACACTGTAACTTTAAAATATTAACATATATTAACAACTTCTTCCTTAAAGATATAGATATATATTTATATGTCTATAGTCTATAGAATTCAGGCCATACAAAATGTTGCAATAGTGTAAAAAGCGGTTGTAATTTGAAAGTGACTTATTAATAATTTCTATACTCCAGTTGTAACTTTAATAACTATATTTAGTAATAATGGCTTACAAGTAAATATATATTCTACAAAATTGCATTTGGGACTTGTCCAACTACAATGGTACAACTAGAATGGTACTGAACTTACCGACTGACGATATTCTATCTCGCAAAAAGTAGGATAGTTGGAGGAACCGATAAGAAAGATAAATATATAATTTTTATTACTTCTTGCTCATTTTTTAAGAAATTGCGTGTTTAGTTGTTGAACTCAACGCCGCAACAAAGAGCAGACAAATAAAGATAATTTAAAAAAAAATATAGAGCGACACTAAAATTTGGGGCATAAACAATCGAGATAACAAAATTATTAACGCCCACATAAAGATATTACCAGCTTGCACAGACAGCAGTGATCTAACAGCCCGCCACTTGTTACAATTTGCTTTACTGCGTTTATACTCGACGCTTCCTGCTATTTTGTGAAGAATATTTTTTTTATTACTTCACACATCTCCGCCGTATAAGAGAAGAGGGAAAAAGAAGCTATCCCGGCGCAAGACAACGTGATTTAGGCTGCCAAAGGTGACCCATCGCCCTCAACTCCACAACGGGTCTGTTTGGGTCCCGCCGCCGAAGTACACACAAGAGACTATACCTTGACAGCCTAAGCCTCGGCTAGTGGCGGTCGAGAAGAAGCACCGTCAGCTTTTAGTGAGTTTTACGGACGGACTATATCTGCGTATCCACGAATTTTTAACCTGTTCGAGTCCCGAATACGATACTGAAGATAAAAAAAATCGGAGAAAATCTAGCGCTAAGACGCTCAACAATTGATTGTGTGCATTAATGTTGAAAACTTATAAGCTAACCAAAGATTTTAACGAATTATTTTAATTACAGTATCCTAGCGTTATATAGAGTATAATTTCAAAAAAATATTAGTCGGTAATATTATATAGCCTTTTACTTCTACAAAAATGTAAACTTAAAAAAAGTAAATAGTTGTGGATTCTATACACGCCCGCTACAATTGATTTTATGTTCCAGATTTCGGTATAAAGTGGAGAATGGAAGTGTCTTTACACGAGGTTTCCTACCCTGGTACGTGCGGCGTGAATACAGCCTGAAGCTAAAAAAGAATATTAAAGAAACCTTTTATGGGAAGGCAGCCAAGACAACATTAAAATTAAAATATACGTTAATTAATTAAGCTTTGCAAGCACATTCAAATAATCTCATTAACATAAAATGTCAGTAATGTCAGTCCAAACGGAAGTTCACCGGCTCGTACATGTATATTTAAGTAATTATATATTTGTTTAATAAAAGTGAAAATATTCATTGATTTAAGAAATATATTTTATGTGATCTTTGTACCTATGCCACATATAGCAGGGAAGGCGCAGGGAACTGAAGGGTATAGACTAAGTATTTCCCGAAATATCTAGGAGAATGAGGAAAAAACGAATTTTACGTTTTATAATTAATCCAAACAAAGTTAGCTACTCGGGAGCGGCTACAATACAAAAGCAGTCGCGGCCTCTGGTAGGAGGTATTTTATATTTATGTAATTTGAATATGGAACAAATAGTGATGTCACACCCAATTCAATATTTTAAAATAATTAATACAATAATGTATTAAACTCGTTTTAGAGCTAAAGTCTAGAAGTAAATTGATAATTTTAATTTCCATCACGTACACGTAAGGTTGCGATAACATCTTAGGTTCATGATTATCGATTAAACTACGGTTGTTTATTTAAACATATGTGTGCTTTTAAAAAAAAGGTACAAGTATGATAAGTAAAATATGAAAATATATTGCGCTTCACGCTGTATTATTTTGCATCCAGCGACGTAAACAAGACAGTCCATTCTTTGCTTTTCGCTTGTATTCGGGAAGTTGCTAGTTAATTGCTAGTTGCTAAAGACTCCTTAAGGCAAAAGTTTAAAGAAATTAATATATTGACAGTTGCATC
>DVQM01000494.1:0-16919 GCA_018231645.1 Heliconius ricini
GCGCACACGCGCACGCTGCGCCCGCAGGTACGCACACACACAGCATTATCCACTAACAGTATCAAATTTCAACGCATCTCATTGATTGAAATTCAATTTAAACATAATAAAAAAACATAAGACACACAGTATCCTTTTTATCTTAATTATATTTTATTCTTTTTTGTAACCTTTTAATTTAACCACTAATTTTATGATTTGTTTCTTTTTTTTTCGGATTAATTTTTAATGTTTTCCTAACAGAGAATCTCTTTAATTTTCAGTGCTAAGTAACTCCCCAACTTCTATATAAATACACCAATGATAGATATAAGGGGTAAGGAATTAGTTAAAGTGAAATGTGTTATTTCGCCTCAGATGTAACGTCACGCTTGTCATTACTAAAATTTTACGCTTAAGGGCAGCGAAACAACGTCACTAGATAATTTGCGAACTTTATATGAGTATCAAGCAATAAGTGATCAGTCGACTTGCATACGTAATTAATATTTTAGTAAAAGAAATAAAGCCCTCCGAAGTACATTTGTTAAAAAAAAATGTGAATTTAAGAAACAAAAAAGAATGTTACTGAATTTAATACTTATACGATTTAATAAAATTGTTAATTGTAGATAATATTTAAGTTCTTTTCGTGATAAATTAAGTCTCACAAATGATTGAAAAAAATATGTTTGCAAGTTAACATATCGACCTATTCAGGCTTGGTACAGATATGTATATTTAAATTCTTGTTTTATACAAACTATTTATCTTTATAGCTAACAATGTCTCGACTGCGGCCGAAGACATCATCTCCAACGAGAATGCCGTTGTACGCCCGTTCAAAGGCTAAGGTAACGGACGAGCGCAAGGAAAACGCATACGTGGGTGCCAAAACCGACGCCGAGCGGAAACGCAGTCCACCGCTGCTTGGCCAACGTTCCGGACACGATATCATAGCGCTCAACATGAAATTCGCCAAGAAGAACGAACCTGCCAAGCCCACACGACCTCGATATCTTTCTGATAACGAGCCCAAGCCCAAAACGCTAGCCACTAAACGACGCAATATACTCGCCATACGGAAACCCAATGCCGCCAAGTCTGTAAGTAAGGCCAAGACAGGTGAACCCAATCAGCCCGCCAAGTTGGCCAAGCGCAGTTATTCGCGATGCCTCCGCCGTCGAGCCGTGGCGTCCTCGTCGTCGGACGACGCACCCGCCGCTACGGCCAGCCTCGACTCCTTGGCCGCCAAGCGACGACCTTTCCCTAATCCGCCTCCCGCTCACTTAAAGAAAATCAGACTTAAAACTGCCTTGTAGCCACATCACTCCCTTCTTAGGCCCAGTCATTTGTAAAAATATTTCAAACCTCTTAAATTCAAGAAAAAATCTGTGGTCTTGGTCGTCGCTTTACAGCGACTTCGTTCTTCGAATGTTTAAAACTTAAAAACACGTGGCCATGTTTGGCCCACAATTTATTATAAAACCGCTAAATTGATTCCTCCACCGCTAAGTGACGTCCCTTCCCTTACTCTCCCGCCGCTCACGTAAAAGGAAATAAGACTCAAAACAGCCATGTAGATTAAAAAAAACGATGTGTCTGACTTGGGTTAATGTTCTAATATTTTTATATCAGTTATAAAAATATCATAAGTGTAAACGAAGGCCCCCTTCCATAGCACTTGAACCTGCTCATTTGAAGAAAAATACAATTGCCTTGTAGCGTTACAGTCTCAGTCTATATTCGACAATTTAATGTTTTTTTTTTTAATATATACCTATAAAAAGGGCCTAAGTATAGAAAGATGGAATGGCTTAATGTAGTATAGCGCTGTGTATGTAAAGCGGTTGGAACGTTTGCTTTTATTTAAATATGTTCTATATTCATTTCTTTTTGGATAGTAAATGTTTGTCCTTGTAATATATATCAATGTTGATGTACAACTGTAATATATGTATTGGGGGAGTTGTAATTTGTAACTATGTTACGATTAATATCGATTGTTTTGACTATTGTTGTTGTACTTGCCATATCGTATTGACTTACTATGTGACGAATTAATAACTAAAATGCTAGTATTGTAAAGGCATTTGAATAATATTTTGCTTTTTATAATTTGTATTTCAAACTAACATTTCTAAATATGAAAATTTGTAAAATATAACCTACAATTATTTTAATTTAAAATTTCTAATAACTATATGTAATGCAATTAGAATGCGGGCAATACACCGTATCTTGTTTTTTTTAGTAATCGCCCCAATAACATTTCAAAGTTTTATCTAATAACAGAATTAACATATAGGTCACAAAGTAAATATATGGAAAACAAATTTTAGATAATACTTTTTTAATGTTTTAGAAAGATGTTTGTAAATTAAATTACAATTTTGTAGTTTAGGTATAATGCTCCAGGAGCTAGCTTAGAGTGGACCTGATGATCTCATTATGATTTTTTTTTCATTTTTTTAGTCACTTAAATGTGCTCTTATTTACATTGAATAAAAACGCTATTTTGTGTTTGGTTTGATACAGGTAAAAATAAAATTAATAAGGTGACTTTACAACCGAATAAATTACAAATAGTAAAATATATATATAAATAATATTTTTGAAAATAAATCTAAATATGTATTATAATAATAAAATAATATGTTCAAGTTAAGTATGGTTTTTCATGTGATCTGAGGTTCACAAATATATTCATGGAGAACTGTAACAGTGCAATATTGTGGATAACGGTGAAGCAGACGCTCGCGTTATGACATATGAAACGTACTTTTAAATTGAATGTTGTGTGTAAAATAAAATGTATAATCATAGAAAATATAGTATGTACAATAAATAGTAACTATTTATTTATCTAAAATATTAATATATTATTAACATCCATTGTTCTCGAAATGTTGTTTTCTTGTACATCCAGCAATTAGCAATAGAAAAATATAGATAAATAATAGAGATAAAAGATAAATTACAGGCCAGGCGCAGCGCAAGAGCGCAAGCTTGTAAGATATCTTATAGCAAACATTGATTGATTGAAGAGCGCAATCAAGGGAATGAAATATTAAATATTTTCATTTCATTCTGGTGTCGACCCTGCTACATGCGGGATACAGCGTGAAGCTGAAAAATAAATAAATGATGTATGACAATTTTTCTTTAACAAATGGACTTTGAAAGCTCATTGCGACAACAGCTGACTGTAAAGGCGATGATCGAAAGGAGTTCGGTTCTTATTCTGGTAAGCCAAAGTGCAGCAGAGTTCCTCAACTTAACAAGCAACGTCTAATACTCGGGCGGAAAGCAAATTTATTTATTATAACTATCACTCTCTAGTTTTCGTCTTTAAAAAGTAATTTTAGGTTTACCATTTCTTCAATCTATACTAATAAAGCGGAAGTTTGTTTGTTTAAAGGCAATAAGATATCTGGAACTCCTCGAGTTTACTTTTCTATGAAAGCTGCATTATTCAGCTATAGGCTATAAACGTCTGAGTGTCATTTTTAGTTAGCTTTAAATAACGAATTAATGAAATAGCAATAATGAACATCGTCGAAATGCTTTAGGCGCATGCGTTAAAAAATATTTGAATTATAGTCCGCTACACCATATTCTATCTTTTATAAATAAGTCAGAATTCGGTATTTTTGTGAAATTAATTGAAATGTCCAAGGTCGCATGCAGCCACGTAGTACTTTCTCAAATTTATGAAAATAAGTTTTTCGTGATTGAATGTATAACTAATATAATGTACTTATTTGTTGGAAAATGCACCATGCAGTATCATAAAAGAATTATAGGTGGTATGCGGGCGGAGCCGCGAATAAGCTGCTGTTAAAAGAGCAACTTGACAACATTTCGATTCCCACTCGATGAAGTGAAATAATTTCATTTCTTAGTTCTGGTTTCGAGGCAAAGCACAGAGTTCAGTTCTTCCAGTTCCGCCATTCAACAAGCAATGCTTTTGCAATTCGGCGGAGAATGGAGAAAGGAGCGTCTTAACACTAGTTTTCCTTTGGCTACCCACCCTGCTTTGCCTGGGGCACACAAAAGATACTTAACGTTTCTTGGTGGCTTTTCTCAGAAGAACTACCTTCCTAAGTAGTTAGTGACAGCGCTGACATTTTTATGTAACTCGAAAACAAGTGTTTTTGGAGATATATATGAATATTTAAAAAAAACACCATGTTATCTATAGTATTCTGTATAGAATGGAAGCGTCAGCGCTCCTTTTACGAAAACAGCATATAGGGTAAAATATTTCAATCTTTCAAACACTTTCTTACCTAAAGAAATTAATCAAGATATCTCAACACTTTAGACGTAGGTTTTTTTTTCATTTCACGATGTTTCTCTTTATTTCATGTGTCGCAGTTACGAATACCAACAACGTAAACACATACTACTCAACGTTGCCGATCTGCTCACTTTTCATTCTCAAAAAACATACTAGAACAAGAAAGGGATATCTCTCGTTCTATTCTACGTAATTCAACGTCGCCGCCATTACTTACTACACCGTTTCGTGAATGAGGCGTGTGCGTTGTTATCGTTTTGATAGGTTTGTGTGCGTCATTCTTAACAAATGGTGTTTTATTTTACAACGATAATTTTATTAGTTAATTTGTTTGTAAAAATCAATTTATGACTTTTGGAAGTCTCTTTTGTTTTAATCGTACGAGGCTTTTAGAGTAGTTAAAACTGTGGTTTCATTTAAAGTGGTGCTGACAAAAACATTCGGTGTAAACAAATCAAACCTTAGCAAGAATATAACCAACTGCTTAAAAACTCAATTATCGTATTATTTGACTGTATTAGCATTTTGCATTTAATAATAATAAAATATAACAAGTTTTGCTTATCAAATTATAACTTAGTACACGTGCATTAGCATTCAATAGCAAGGTCCAGGTTTCCAATGTAATTTTCTTTAGTATAGTGCAATTTTAAGAAAAACTTAAAGACCATTTTATTTTTTTCATTTTAATTCTTTATACTACTAGGTTTTACTTGAAGCTTTTACTTCCATAGTTAACCAAAATAGAACTCTGCGCAAAAGTACAGTGGAATATGTCAAAATAATCAGCATTGATAATGTATTATCAATTGTCTAAAAAAATTGTTTGTTATTTCTGTTAGTGCTTTCTACCATCTACTCTACAGCTTTAAAATATTAATATGTATTGAATACATAAGTGAGGCCAGTTGTGGCACAGGGGCACAGTGTGACTGTAAACATGACTGGGTGTGGGTGTGATCCCCACTTGAATTAAATATTTAATTAAATTTATATTTCCATTTCTTCACTCTAGTGTTAAGGTCAAGGGCAATGTTGAGTTCTGCTATTGAACATGCATTATCTGCAGAATTTAGCAGAGTGGAGAATTGTGTGATACCAGTAGGTTCCTGCCTATTTTGCTGTATGCAGGGTATTTTAACATCAAGAAATCTTAATAATAATTACTTCGAAATATACAAATTAGACTGGTAAATAAAATGCAAAAAAACTGTAAACCTTTGTATTTCAGCCCACAGTTGCTTATACTAAAAATTTACAGCCTGCGTCCTCGTCTACCACCCTTCCTGCGAGTAGAGTCTGACGGTACTGGAGTAACATCTTCAATGCGACCAATTTTCATGTTTGAACGGGCCAATGCTCTGAGAGCAGACTGAGCACCGGGTCCTGGAGTTTTAGTCTTGTTGCCTCCAGTTGCTCGGAGCTTGATGTGGAGAGCAGTTATGCCAAGGGTTTTACATTTTTCAGCAACATCCTAAAATTTATAATTAAATTAAATTGTATTTTAAAAAAGATTGAAATTTAAAAGAACTTAGAATTAATATTTAAATGCATTATATATCTTTAAGAAATTAAAAGGATAATGAAATAAAGCTATCTATAGCAAATATTACTGCTGTAATACTAAAATTTTATCATAAAATTTATACATAAATATACTACATGACGCCTAAGGCCAGTTGTGGCACAGGGGCTAAAGTGTGTGACTGTAACCACAGCAGGTTGTGGGTTCAATTCCCACTCAACAAAGCAAAATATTAAATATTTTAATTTCTTTGCTCTGGTGTCGAGGCAGAGCGCATCTTTGTGGTAAGCCACTTAAGACGCATTGCCTTCAGAATTCGACGCAAAGTGAGGAGTGTTTACGCCACTCCTCACTTTGCGTATTAGACTTCCTCTGCCTACCCAGCTACGTTCGGGATAGTGTGAAGATGTAAAATAAAATATATACATAACAAAACAATAATCAAAATTCTGCAGGTTAGAGTGAGGTTATGGTAAACACAACATTACAAAAAATAGTTTACTTTTAAAAATGGATGAACGAACCTGAGCGGCCAACATAGCAGCGTAAGGTGATGCTTCATCACGATCAGCTTTGACCTTCATGCCTCCAGTAACTCTGGCAATAGTTTCCCGGCCAGACAAGTCGGTAACATGGACAAATGTGTCATTGAAAGAAGCGAAAATATGGGCAACCCCAAATACAGTTTCTCCGGCCAAATGTTGTGGTCCGAGAGTTACCTGTACCTCCTCTTTCGCAACTTTGTTTTTTCTCGGAGCCATGGTTTAGCCTGAAATCAACAACACTTCTGTAACACTTTTCTAACCTTAAAAAATCTAAGCAATCCGCACACTTTTTGTTTCATAAACTTGCACACTTATGAAATAAGTACTAATATATGATATTCGTATAATATTACTTAAATAATAACACATTAAATTAACTTTTAACATAAAATACTTCTTATACCTTTAGCTTTGAAAGCTGTCAAACACTAGAAAGACTTCCGGAAGGCAGTGTTTCCATCAAATTGTCGAATTGACATATTGTAATGTCATATTAATATGTGACAGCTACTTTATTTTTTTTAATGTATTTCACACCGTAACAAATAATTATTTTAAATAAATTCCGTAATTATATTGACTTAAATAATAATTATATTTATTAATATAAGAGCTCCTTACTTTTGTAATAGTCAAATACATATATAATAAATAATAAGTATAATCATTATCATGAAAATATCATATTTTGTTTAATTAAATATATAAAAATACTTATTTAGAAAACGTATAAAAATTTGAACGTAGCGAGTCTCAAACCCGCGCCTCCTGGAAACCGAGCAGCCTAAGCTTAAGAATTTATGTATGATATCAATTTACCTACATTATTTGTTACAATTTTTTATTATTATCAAAAATGTTATATGACAGTAAATAACATTTTTTTTATTTTTACCAATACAATGATTATTTATAAAGTATTATATTTTGGGCACCTAAAGATCATAACAGAGGTTTGATAATATGATGGTTATGCTAAATAAATAATTATATTTGAGAAATTTATGCATGCAAAATAATATAATAACCGACTTGCAAGAGGCTTAGTACGTATTTTCCAAAAAAATCGCCTTTGCATTCTACAATATAAAATATTTTTAAGCACACAAAATGTATTGATAAATAGTGTAATGTACACTTAAATTTATAGTATTATAAGAATGGGCATTCCACAAGCATTCCTATTAGGAAAGAAAAATACTTTTTTAGAAACGTTTAAAAATTTGAACGTAGCTGAATAGCTGAATTTGAACTCGCACTACTTGGAAACCATCCAAGCGTCATTAAGCTTCATTGAAAATTTAAACTTATTTATGTTGTTAGTAATAGTCATTTCCAAATAGTAATTCTAAACAATTCTAATCCTTGGATAGCAGATTCCTAGAGGTGTGGGTTTGTATCCCGCTACGTTCCAATTTTTATACGTTTCTAAAAAAGTATGTTAAAACTTTTATTTACTATTGATCGCTATACGCGTAATCATTAAATATGAATGCATCCATACACCAGACAGTGTGACAACTAACGACTTCCGGAAGTAGTGTACGTCATTGCCAACAGATTGATATTTCGTCGTCAAGAATATCGTCAAATTTTTAAGACGAAACAAATTGCAAATAAGGGCAAAATAGTGTGATAAACCTCCTTTAGTGTTAGCTAATCTAGTACAATTTTCATAAGTGAGTATTAGATTTTTTACTTTGGGAAATTTATGATCGAAGTTTTAACTACGCAAATGACGTCCTGTCATTCGTATTACCCAATTCATTATCGCAATACTACGTTTCGCGATGAATCTCTGAAGAATATATAATCATTTGCCTTGGAAGTGTTTCTTACCAGTTCAACTTTGCATTTGGACTTAACAACATTTGTCATTAGTTTTGCAAGTCACTCTAAATAATCAAATATTCTTTGTGCAAAATTCTGTGATATTATAAATTAAGATAAATTATTATACATATATTATATTATAAATTAATATACATATATTTCAGATTCAAAATGTTTATTTGGGATTGGTTCACTGGTGTATTGGGATTCTTGGGTAAGTGTATTATAATAATAGTGTGTAAAAATATATTACTATAATTATAATATTTATTTTTCATTCTCATTCATAATATATATGTTACATTTTAAATTATGTGATTTCTATATTTTGTAGTCAAAAATCATATAAGTTCTAAGAATTATTGTTATGCACATTCACTTTCACATTTAAAATAAAATTGGCTGTTATGAAACTAAAAAGTTTTAAATATAACATTTGATAATATGATGCCAATAACTCTTACTTAAGGTATAATGTTTGTTCTTTTTATGTACAACTTCAGGCTGTATCTTTTCTCTCTTTAAGACACTGTTCTCCACTTACCACTAAATTCTGGAGGCTTGTTCTTTTTATGCTGCACATTATTACATATATAAAATATATATCAGATCTGCATCAGATAACACCACTCTTATATCATTTAACATGCATGGTTAGGACACCATAATCAAAGAATCGTACTATACCAACAATTAACATATTACGTATATGATTTCTTTGAATACTTTCATTATTTTTTTTGTTATTTTTTACTTATATGTACTTTTGCTTCATATTAGGTTTGTATAAGAAATCTGGGAAACTTTTGTTCCTGGGCTTGGACAATGCTGGCAAGACTACACTCCTGCACATGTTGAAGGATGACAGACTGGCTCAACATGTACCTACATTGCATCCCAGTGAGAAACAACATTATATTCTAGCTATAATTTTTTTAAGCTGTATACAGTATCTTATACAGCAAGGCCGACAAAGAAACTTTAGTGCTAAGACACTCCATTCCTCACTTTCCAGCCAATATTTGCAAGATTCCATATTGATGATGGTTGATTCCATAGTGAAGTCAATGCTCCTCTTTGTCTTGTTCCCAGAGTGTGGAAATTAAAATATTTTAATCCCCAAGTGGGAATCAAATCCAAAATGGTTGAAAGTGTGTATAACAACACTTTTAAATTTATTACTTAATTATAAGCTTATTATCAATAATTATCTAAGGATAATACAAATTATGTGGTTATCAGCGAAATGTATTTTTCTCTTGTAATTTTTATTTATAGTGCCTATTACTTATTTCCAGAAAGAATAAAGTTTAAATATTTTTACTAATTTGAAAATACTATAATAAATATCACAATATTTTTTTTCCACACATTTATTATCATCAAATCTTTAGTGTTCAAAATATTTGAACAAAAGTTTTGCCCAACCTTTAAGCATCTTTTTATAATATAGAGTCCAATTTAATTTTGTTTACCTTGAAAATTTAAAGTATCTTTTTTTATATAAATTATATGAGGTAAAATCTTTATAATGCCAATTGTTATAATTGGTATTATAAAGAGCTTTATATATATATTTTTTATTATGTTAGACTGGAAACATTTATCATGATCATTTTATATTTTTAAGAAAAACAATAACTAATATGCCTAAATATTTATTATAAATCTTTTATTCAATATTATGTATTTTCTAAAGCATGGCGATGAGTTCTGCCACCCAACACTCAATTACATCTTAATTTGAGCAGAGTGTATTAACTCTAGGTCTAGGTGTGAATGCAATGTGTGAGCATGAAGTTAAAACAAAATATGATTATATATCTTTTACCTATTAATGTGCAAAATTATTTCCCACTGTATGTTATTAGCAACAAAATAAAAAAAATTGCAGTGTCTTTATTTATTTCTATAAGAAAATATAATTATAACACAAATTACTATTGTTTATTTAACATTTTCTTTTTTTCATATTAGTATGAATCCATTCAATTAATGTTAAATTTTATATTGTTTCAATAGCATCAGAGGAACTTTCAATAGGTAGCATGAGATTTACTACCTTTGACTTGGGCGGGCATCAGCAGGCCAGACGTGTATGGCGTGATTACTTCCCTGCCGTAGATGCCATCGTTTTTCTTGTGGACGCATGTGATCGCCCCCGGCTGCCAGAATCAAAGAAGGAACTAGATTCCCTCCTAACAGATGAAACTCTAAGCAATTGCCCTGTTTTAATTCTTGGAAACAAAATAGACAAGCCTGGTGCTGCCAGTGAAGATGAACTAAGACAGTTCTTCAATTTGTATCAGCAGACTACTGGAAAGGTGAGTCATCCTACTAATAAATAAATGTGAAAATTTGTGAGGCTCATTGGTTTGCTCTTCCTTTGTGCCAAAAATATGGAACGGATTTAAATGAAACTTTAGAGTAATATAAATATAGATTTATACATCAGAAAACATATAGACTCCAATATTTTTTTATATTATTGACAGAATTATATTTTTGGATGGATGTTTGTTCAATTTTCGCGCAAAAACTACGGAATGGATGATAGACAGATGAAACTTTATGGTTCATCAGAATAACATATACACTGCAATTTATGTATATAAAGATTTTGAATAATTTAAAAATTAAATCAGCTTCTCGCCGTATCCCGAACACAGCAGGGTAGGCAGAGGAACCTAGTGTTAAGACACTCCGTTCCCCGTTGTTTAGCGGCAGAACTCAACGCCGCGCTTAGCCTCGACTCCAGAGCGAAGAAATGGAAATATAAATTTAAGTAAATATTTCATCTCTTCGAGTGGAGATCGGACCCACAACCAGTCACACTTCGTGCCGCTGCGCCACGACTGAATTGCACCCTCTTGATTGAATAATTTGGCAATGATATGAGAATAAATGTGCGTGGTGACGTTTGAGTCGTTAGGTATTTCATAAATTTCTAACAGTAGAAATATCAAAGTTATGAGAAAAGGATGATTTGTCAAATATATTATTAGATTGTTATCCAAAGTTCATGAAGATCACTGTGAAGAATATTGATAGTAGTAAAATATCAATATAATTTTAATATTTAAAAGTAATAAACGCCTTTTGTTATTAAAATGTTACAAATTATAATAATTTTGATTACAGGGTAAGGTATCCCGGTCGGAGCTTCCCGGACGGCCGCTTGAGCTGTTCATGTGTTCAGTGTTGAAGCGCCAGGGCTACGGCGAGGGTTTCCGTTGGCTCGCACAGTACATTGACTGAATACCTCTTCCAAGTTTCCCCCCACGTAGCCTATGTTTAGTTGACGCTAGTGTTGCCAGACACATTGCAGAAAGTATATGTTTATGATATGTTCTTACAAATTACTTTTATTAGTATTGTAATGTAAACCAGTTTTAAAATTTAAGTCTTAACTTAAGGAATTTAAATGTCTTCTAAAATAGTGTTTCATAACATATTATCATCCCCCGTCGCCGGATATCCCTGTGCTGTGTATACAATATCATTACATTCTGGGTAACTGTGAGTTTGGCAACATTAGTCGAGGCCTACTTACACGATGGGGCCAAAAATGTGATCAGTTTCGCCCATACATACGACACTCTTAATTTTAATGTACTTTATATTTTATAAAATAAATAAAATAAACACATTTCACCGTCTTTCAAATCCTATTAAGTTTTTATAGAAGTTTTAATCTTGTGGGCTGTCTGATATTGGCCTCGCTGTAAGCAGCCTGTTTTGTCTTAATGCTCTCGGTTGTTATACGAAGCATTACATTATTTACATTTTTATAGTAACTTTTAGTAACAATCGAATATATATTATAGCATTGTTTTGGTAAACAGCAGCATCTCGCTACATTTTCATTTATGTACAGAGTTGTGTTGACTCGCTAGCTAGGAATATATCATTCATTAAGGCTCATTTTTATATATACAAATTATGTTTTTTTATATGTTAAAATTGTTCTAATTTCTAATTACAGTTTTTTCCATTAAATTTATAAAGAAATGTTGCCCCACAAACTACAGTGTCTATTGTTTGTAAAAGTATCTAATGTAGCTGATTAATTGTAACAAAGCTTTATTCAATTATAA
This sequence comes from Heliconius ricini, assembly GCA_018231645.1. Taxonomy (NCBI): domain Eukaryota; kingdom Metazoa; phylum Arthropoda; class Insecta; order Lepidoptera; family Nymphalidae; genus Heliconius; species Heliconius ricini. The sequence goes on from DVQM01000494.1 coordinate 12,283, forward strand.
CTTAAATCTTCAATGTAATGTACTAACTTACATACAATATAAGAGTACAAAAATATACTGTTAATGTTTTTCTGTTGGGGACGAGCCAGACGTAACTAGTTAGCGAGCTGAAATATGAATGTGGTCAAAATAACTTCGCCTTAAATAGCTTGCAATGTATCATTGTGTGAAGCCTTCGCGGCCTTCGAACCCGCATCTACATAGTAAATATTTTGTCAAGTGATTTATTTCTAATTGCCACTTAAGATTGCTAGGAAATATTATTTTCTTTTAATAAGTACTTCTTTTATGAACTGTTTGGTTACAATTTATATTTATTTGTAATTAAGATAATCAAATTCAGTTGAGTGTAGAACAAGGGTTCTAAAACCATTGTCGCTATGGTAGGTGATGGTGCAAGTTTATTTTTCACTGTACATTATGAGCATTCGTTAAAAAAAATATTATCAGTGTGTATTACTTTCTGTAAGAGGATATAATCATATTATTAGTATTTTTTTAAATATTTTTTTTCTCATTTCAATTCCATTTATCATGATTTTTTTATCGTTTCAATAGTGCTCATTGTGTTGTATATCTGTGGAGGCGACATATTATATTTTTGTAAATTACTTCTATTGTAATCATAATCTTAATTTTTGGTGAATAAATAATAAAAAATACTGAAACGGCTGGTCTTTTGGTCTTGACCTACTTAATCTATCAATAACTTGTACATGTAATAATATTTTGGAAAGCTAACCTTATAAATTCGAAGCACAAAATATTTTCAGTCTCATTTAAAAAATTTCTTCTTAAATAACAATAATATAAAATAAAACGTTGACAAGCCGTTTCAAATGATTTGTTCCGATTAAGTTTTGCTTTGTTGGCATAACTTCGATTGCTCCTTCAAGTATGATTTGCAGTAAGTCCAAAAGAAAAACAATTTGTAATAAAATTTATATGGAAATATGTGGTTTGATTTCATTATCCTTATTATAAGGAAACTTCAATATTATTTCCATTTCTTTTTTCATATTGTGCATACAAACTGAAAAGTTTTGAAGGAATGACGAGAAAATAAAACAAAATATATTACTTACAAATTTAATGAAAGGAAAATAATGTGATAAAAAATATTAAGTATAGAATATTTCTAAAATATAACTTCACTAGGACTCGACAAATCCGTCCTGTGCTCGGTCAGTTCTATTTTTTAGTGTAAACAAAATGGGAATGCTTTAATAAATAAGTCGACGGACAAGCGACGTCATGCCACTTAGATCATACATACAATGCATTAAATTGTAAAAACTAATACATGATTTATATTAATTAAAAAAGATTTTTCTAACATAAGCAATATGGATATTTACAATCTGTACTGAGAATATATTGCACATCAAACTTATAATTAAATTGCTCGACAAAATGTTTGCAGATGGCAACCTGGGATTACATCATATAAAAGAAATCTAAACCTTACATTATTATTTAGTGTTCGATAAGTCCTAATTGTGTAAAACATATATAATAAATAAAATAGAATTCCAAAAGAAAACGAAAATAAAATAAAAGTCGTAAATTTTTCGAATAATTGTGAAAAATACAAACACATTCTCATTTATGAATAAATAATCTTGATAAACGAAGGCCAGATTTTTTTACTTCTGGCATGAGTACATTAAGCCTGACCACTTGGAATATAATTTACAAACTGATTTCAAATTATGATTATTATTACGATTTGTATAAAATACTATGTATAAATTACACTAGCTATAAAATCGCGCACAAATCCAACATTACAAATTGAAACATCGAAGAATATTATATATAAATATTGCATCACAAACTACTATGAGATTCTGTCCAAGATGGCGGATGATTATTAATGTGATTTATAATTTGTGACTTTTAATGTGAGGTAATTTCGATCTCATGTTATCTTCTCATTGATTCTTAAGTAAAAATCCACTATAACAATATAATATACACTACATTTATAGACCAATATAAAATATATTTTTATATGGATATAAAAACAATTCATTTCAACAATTCATAGATTGCGTTAATTTTACAATCACCCGCCACGTTGTGAATATTGTAAAAATAAAATACTTATCTATGTTTTGGGTAATTTTTGTAAATTGCGTTGAATCCTGGCGGAGGCACGATGTGGCGTTGCGACGCTAAATGCAAACTCGTCTATTTGGTAGCTTAACCTATAACCTACTCAGATTTACCTACATAGCTCACTTACTTTCAAAATTATCGTACAACAAAATATGATTATTTATAAATTATAGACTTTGCCACCAGGGAAGTAAGTGAAATTACAATAGTACCTAGAGGACATATACAATATATATATACGTAATAGAGAAAATATTTTATAAATCGATCCAACAGTAAATAAACTATAGTCACTAACAAATTAGGCGATAATAAAATGTCGAAGGATAATAAAGCATTGAAAAACATCGATACGATACACGGTACACTAATCCTAAGTATATTTCGGAACATTCACATCTAAAACGTTAAAATTTTAATAACAACAATGACGCTTACACCGATTTTTAATATGTACAAGGTTCTAATAGTCTCCATAAAAATTGAGTAGATATTGTCATATTTATATGATAGACGACACGACTAGTTCATCCACTTGCGGCAGTTGGGCGCGCCGCACATGCACATGATCTTGTGCGCGTCGTCCTCGATGTCGAACTTGTAGTCGTAGGCGAGCTCCTCTCCGCGCGCGATGCGGCGCCGCGCGAAGATGATGATGCGCAGGTGGCGGTCCACCTCCACGGTCTCGGCCACGCAGTTGGGCTGGCACGAGTGGTTGATGTAGCGCGCCAGCCCGCCGCTCAGCGTGGCGTCCACCACGCGCCGCTCGTCCAGCCGGAACATGTAGATCCCGCGGTTCTGTTGTTGTTACGGATATTATTAATTATTCACCTAAACACAGCTAGGTCAAACATTTTTTTCAGCGTCATGCTATAGCCCGCATGTAGCATAATAGGCAGAAGAAGCCTTGTGTTAAAACAATCCGTTTCCCACTTTTTAGCAAATTTTGAAGGCAATGCGTGTCGAGTGGCGGAACTCAACGCCACTCCTTATCTCTCCACCATAGCAAAAAAATGAAAATATCAAATATTTCATTTCTTCAAATGGGAATCGAACCCACCAACTGTCGCGCTCACAGTCGTACACTGTTACCTCAATATTTTTTTCTGCAATATTGTTGCTATGTGACAGATACAAAAAAAAAAAAATTAATAAAAAGGCCAAGTTGAATTAAATTAAAAAAAAATACAATTTCAGTATTTTTTATATAACTTATTTAAAAAAACCATGCCTTAGCTTCATATTTCTTCTCACGTATTTCGGACAGTTCAGAGCGTATAATCTCGCCGATGTACTCTATGACCATTGTGTGTTTTTCCAAATCTCGTGCAGCATACAATCCAAGCCCTTGGATTTTAGATCTAGAATATAAAAAAACACGAATTATTTAAGATGCTATATGGATTGATTAATAAAATGTGTTTCGAATATAATTTGATAGTATAACAAGTGTTTCTAACTAACTAAAATAATAGTTTACGCGATAAGAAAAAATGACCTTTTGTAAAAAACACCTTTTGTAAAAAATTATGACTTAAATTTTTTACAAAAGGTGTTTTTTAGTCAGCGCAGCATTATTTTGTGATATTTTTTTTAGGAAATCGCATTTTCATTTTTTAGGTATTATTCATAATAAGTTGTAATTCCTGTTGACCTACAATACGGAAATTGGTACGCAACTTGGACTAAACGCAACGCAACGCAACTCGTTGGACTCGTTTTCGATTATTTATTGCAATGGCATCGGTCCTTGACAAATATGCAAAAGAAGACGAAATATACATTCTTGGGCCCAGAATTTTGTAATAAAAATGATATGATATTATATCATTCTGGTACATCGTCATCATTCCTTCCCTGAAAATTCTGTCAGTATTGGCAATGTGAGAGCTGTATTATTAGAGATTTGGTAAAAGTGAGATTGAATTTACAATACAATTACTATAAAATCAACCTCTATAAAATAGGTAATTACTAAGTCGTTTAAGCACTAAAATGAACTTTTTTAATGTACAATATTAGAAAAGTCATACTATTGTGCGGGAATATAAATAACTTAAAGTTGTAAATAGATAAAAGAAATGGATTTGCTGAAAAGACGACCAGAATAAATAAAGCACATTCTTTCTTCTTAATAGAAAGACAATAAAAATGTACCCTAATTAAAATGTTATCAAAGAACTGCAAGTGCAGGTGGAACTAAATTTAAATTATCTTGGTACCAAAAATTCAAAAATATTTTTTGTGCTCAACTGGCATGCTCATAACGCCATAAAAAAAAGAACAGAACAGAACAAAAATCATTAGACAATGAGTCAATGTCAATAATCACCTATCACATCTGTCGTTTAAATTATGATTTTAATCGATTCAAAATGTGTTTCGTATTCGTATGCGTACCTGGCCAGATAGACGTTGTTGCGCCACTCCAGCTTCATCTTCTTGTACTGGCTGCTCTTGGTGTGCACGAACTGCTTGGAGTAGGGGCAGGCGGGGTGCGCGGCGTGCGGCGCGTC
>DVQM01000495.1:0-16900 GCA_018231645.1 Heliconius ricini
TCCCACACTTGGGAAAGAAAAATACTTATTTAGAAAACCGAACCCGTAAATATATCGAAAATATATCGAACCGACCAAATCGATTTCCAGGAGGCGCGGGTTCTAGTCCCGTTACGTTCGAATTTTTATATGTTTTCTAAATAATTATGATATAGTTATTTTATGTTGAGTGCCAGGGCGAGAATAGCGAGTCCCTAATTGGCTTTATTTTATTAAGAAATGTGGTTTAGATTTGTCACCGCAGTACCGGTTACGGCGGCGATGATGGATGATACAATGCTCACATAATACTAATTAATTTCTGCTTCCTACCACTGCAATTAATATTTGGATGCAGTTGACTGCTGACACGACGGCACGACGGGCGACGTCGCATGTGCCGTCTCTTGTTCCAGAATTGATTAAAGAAGCCTTTAAGTCCATATGGTACTTTTTAATACTTCAGGTCTTATAAATGCCCACCCTATCATATTACTACATAACATGTATATTGACATATTTGTATACATTTATGAAATACTTTTCAAATATATTTTTTACATAAACCATTATGGGTTTTGAATATAGATTCATAGTAAATAGTAGTTAAATAAAACCAGTTCAGCTCTTCTAACTTCTAACTCTTATGGAACTCATAAAAAAGAAAAGTAATACTATATCGTAAAGATGGAAATCTGGTGAAAAAAGAGAGAAACACAAGGATATCTGAGGGCAACGATGCCTCAAGCGGGCACTTAGCGCTGGCTATTAGGGAGTCGTGACCGCCAGCGCGATGAACGACGAAAACTATAAAACCGTTAAAGTAACGTTTCAGCAGCCGTAAAGAGCGAGATCTGTTGACAATGTCGTCCGAACTCCCATAAAACGTATGCATCTCTGCAGTAAAACTTAACGGCACTATGATTAAACCTATCTCCCAATTTCAAAACACGACCTCGGCTAATAAGCCTTCATAATCTTTTTTTCTTTTCCAGATTTCTTTTTCGAGTGTGAAGTGTCTTTCTGGCACGACGCCGAGCTCTCTAACACAAGATTGTTTCCCTAATACGATATTTACTTTTGATGTTTCTAAACGACATATGCGATATGACATATGTATGTGATGGCGTTGACCCAGTTCACCACAACTGGTCCGTTTCTGGTGATTTCATTGATGTAATGCTTTCACATAGCGGTGAATAAAAAAAAAGTTTAACGATTCTGTCTGATGCTCTAATCTTTACGAGACACGAAATGTCGTAGTGCGTTATAGCGCTGGTCGTATAAAAAGGGGAGGACTCTCAAAACGCTTTACAAGTACTGGAAGGATGTTATAAAGGTTTTACGGTCGCTTTCCGTCAGCGAGCGTTGCAACGGTCTTAATGGATGACCTAAGTGCATAGGAACATTCATGGCACTGGTGAGAAATCATTATGTTCGAGCATTAAATATCAGCACTGATTTAAAAGGATATATCGTTAACTAAAGCATATATGTATATGTACATTGAATAATAAAACTGGAGATATACGATAGACTTCCATCTTTAGCAAATAACAAATACGACGCCAAGTATCAAATATTGGTAAAAATTTACAAAAACTACAAGTAAAATAACTTTATAAAAAGTATTCAAAAGTTCATTTGCTCAGTTCATAGGTTTGGTTTACTTTACGTTAAAACGTTTGTCTTGGATGATTCATCACATCGCCAATAATGAAGGAATTCCTTTTACTAAACAAATTTCACATCAATTAGTAATTCGAGACGTTACGGGATTCTGGAATTATTAGCATTATTTATTAAGAAAAGTATTGGGGGAAAATTTACAGGTTTACTAAATATTGAGTAAAGTTATATTTATACAATTTAAGCCACAGAAAATATTTACATACAAAATATAAATTTAAGGTCTAGTTACAATTATTTTTTCAATGCTGTACACTTTTTACTTTTCGTCTACTATGTAATATATATAGCTATAATTTGTAAATTCTAAACGTCTTTTCCGGTTTGGTTCACTAGGTCATTGTACCAGGGAAAAGCCAGGTGTATACGTGAATAGGCTGTACATAGGGAGTGCTAGGCAGACAGACGTCGGCGTGCTTGTTTTAGCGACTGATCGATACGCCCGGCCCACTGCGCCCTACTTAGCTGGTGGCCACACCATTCTATTTTCTTCTGCCCTTTATTTGAATATGACGATGAATAACCACTTTATACGAAGACTTATTGAGAATGTAGCTTTATAAAGATATATTAATTCGTAAATGGCGTTGTTATTGGACTCTATTCGATAAATGTTCATTGAATATGAACTTAAGTAATTTAAAATTTCTGTATAAACGCTTTAAACCCGATTGAATAACAAATAAATTTTAATACTATAATTCAGAAATTTAAAATACATGCTAAATATATTTGAGTGAAATTAAATAATAAAATACCCGAAATATATAATAAGCGTGCTCCTTTTGTTTTTTTTAAATAAAAATCAAAAATTCTGAACGACCCTAGCTTAGAACATGTCTCAGTAAAAAGACATAGTAACTTGACAAATGAACTTTACGCAATATTTGTAGCGTGATGTGACATACGACGTGAATACAAACAAGTTGTTGGCCAACAACATATATTTTCATCTCATTGTTTCCATAACTTTATGTAGACGATGTAGACGATGTTGACGACGTGCAGTGAATTCTGAATGCATTGATTTGAGTATAATTGAAGTCACATTAACTTGGAATGTATGATTGTAATTATATTATTATAAGTTGCATTATTGAGGCATTGAAAATCGACTGGTTGTGGGTTCGATCCCCACTCGAGGAAGTGAAATATTTATTTACATGTATATTTTCATTTCTTCGCTCTGGTGTCGAGACAAAGCGCGGCGTTGAGCTACGCATACAATGCCTTAAGTAACAGAACAAACTATAAATGTAGAAAATTGGTGATTATTTTAAAAATAACATACATTTTTGTATTACATAAATTATAATTTTAATATAATCGTCCTTAATGACGGTAAGAATTTAAAAGTTATTTAGAAGAAGCAAGAGAGATGTCGAAAGTCATAATTGACTTTAATATTTGCAAATGTATATATGAATAGTATGTAAAAAGCTATTACGAAATAAGGTCATGATTTTTAAGTAAAGCAAAGAGTTTTTTCTGGTTTTCTTTCCCCCACAGAAAGTGCGTTGCTACATTTTACGTTAAATATTTTTTTTATGAACAAACAGGTGTGTTAGTCAACAAGTCGTGTTGTTTGTGGTCGGCCATGCTCTGGGGCTCTATTCGCAAGGGTATTAAAAGGTTTCACTTCAGAGAAAAACTTTTATAATTAAAGGACATCAAAGAACCTCAGCTATGGGGTTACACTTTGGATCGTTATTCAAAACAGCTGTAGCCGAGATAAGGGATCTTTGGCGCCATTTTAATGAAAGTTTATTTGTTAACTGCGACAACAAGTTTAATTGAATACACGACAACATTTACTAAGTGAGGCTCGGGTTTCCGTTTGTCTGTCATTATTTTAAATTGATAGAGCTACTGTTTCTTTTACGTTTTATTAATTGAACAAATACTAAATGATTAGAGGTAAGTGAGTTGTAGCCAAGTGTTTTATGTGTGGATTTCGATGTTATTGGCATACTTCTACAGTACTATATGGTGGGTTCTAGTCTACGTTTGCGTTGAGTTTAGATTTATTAATTATAAAATTCTAGTTTGTTACAAAAAGATAAAAGTTACTATATATAACATTTATTTTGTTAACAGCAATAAAAATATTTCGTGAGTACGCAGGCAGCTTAACACTGTGGGGTAAAAAAATCAAATGCATAGTAAATATAATTATTCACCCGATCAAGAACCAAACCCACAACCACTTCGTTTACATTCAAAATATTCCATAATAGACTCAATTTTAACAAAATAAAATATTAAATGGCAATAATTACAACTTGAAGCTTAAACGTACGCCATTACAGTAATCAACTCCCCAGGGTCCAACAATAGATTGGTCTCAGGCTAGTAGACATTAAAAGATAATTCAGACTCCACAGCTAAATGGATTTGTCACCTCCTGTGCAAGTAATTAAATTAGTATATACTGGCTTCTGTCAGGCGATAGGAGAGATATGGAGAGTTTAGTCCTTCTCCTGTTTCTACTCAGGGATTTAATCAATCAAGATAACTCTGGTCATTTCATGGTGTGTGGGCAAAATTGAGATTAATATATAGATAATTATCAATGTTTGATGTTTGAGGCAAGTCGTGGCGCTTGGGCATAAAGTGTGACTGTAAACTGAATGGTTGTTGGTTCGATCCTCTCTCGAGGGTATGAAATATTTATTTAAACTTATACTTTCATTTATTCGATCTGGTGTCGAGGCAAAACGCGGCTTTGAGTTCCGCCACTCAACACGTAATTTCTCGGAATCGGCGGAAAATGGGGAACGGAGTGTCTTACTACTAGATACATAAAAAAAAATCATTGTTCCACCTTCCAGAACATCTATTAAATCTAATTACAAACTACAGAAACGTTAATAAAATATTGTAAAACTGGTATATTATAAATAAATAAAGAGACAGAATATGATTTTGTTTCAAATTTAATATTTTCTATATAATTATTGTAGTAAAAGATTCTGTACGGCGTGTAAATCGCGTTTGCAGCTAAGTAACCGGAGGCAAATAATCCTATTTTCATTTCGTGCGTCATGTTTTTATAGGATTAAGTTACAAAAGCCACTACCTCATCCGTTTATGCGCTTTGCGTTCCATCAACTTTTTAAAAGACCTACTCTGTCTCCGACAAACAATTTAACAGCCCAACTTTGTGAAATAGACTTTTTGGTAGAGATTTGTTATTCACTGAAAAGTTTTAAGTGGCTGTGGAACATCATTGTGAAAGAATTATCCAAAGATATTGTTAAAGGCATTTTGTTTTATACTTAACATTTTCGATATATGAAACAAAGTGACATCTCTCTCTCTCAATCTTGAAATAAAGCAAGTGTGGATTGATGTCGCCGATATTTTTTTTTAAGATATGATGGGAGTCAAATGGAGGTCCATTATGCCATACCGGCTCTTATATAGATATTTTAGAATATTAATTAACTATTAATAACATTTCTCATATGAAAAGTAGCGTTTAAAAATAATTTTTAAAAAATTTATATTTTATTTCAATAATGTATTTTAAGGAAAATACAAGGTCAATTTACCGAGTAAACTTTCGTTTGAACTTTGTTTAATAGCAGTTTAGGGTTAGTTTAATATAATATTATTAAGGCTATCTTGGCTACGATAAGAGCAGTGGGTATAAGCACCCTGGCGAGTGTAGTCGCTCCGTCGTAGCCCCCCATAACGCGCAGCGGGTCGTCATACTCCGATATGCTTTCACCAACTTTCTTTTAAAAAGAACAATATTAACCGCTTTTTAAGATCGTCTAACCTTTTAAGTGCCCTAAAACTTATTTTGCTATACATTTCTACATTTGACGTTTACTTATAAGATTATGACATGGTAGGTAGAGGAAACCTAGTGTAAAGACACTCCGTTTCGCATTTTCCATAGAATTTTTTGAAACACTGTGTGTTGAGTGGAACTTAACGCCGGACTTGCCTTGGTATTAGAGCGACGAAATGAAAATATTAATAAATAATAATTCATTCCCCCGAGAGAACTCACGACTGTCGATTACAGTCACCATGCTATATGCGGGATACAACGTGAATCTCATTATTTTTCTCATTTATTTATTTACAAAGCGTATAAAAATTTTAACGTAGCGGGGCTCGACTTCGCGTCGACCTCCTGGAGACCAACCAGGCGCTCTGACCACTAAGCCATACGTTCTCATCAAGCTACATCAAAATTACCTACACATATCGTTTTTATAGTCAAGTTTAATTAATACAAAAAATATATAGACACGATATCATTATACTAATATAACATACGAATTTAATAGTATGTGTAGAGTAAAATAAACGTCACTAAAGTGGCTCGTTAGTTTTAGGAACGGCATACCTAATTGTGATAACCAGGTTTCATGTCCGAGAACTCCTGTACGTAAAATGTAATCTAATTATTTTATAAGCGACAGAACAGAGGTGGAATACAGGAAATTGTTAACTTGCCTTCGTTTTGTGTGTGTGGCAAATATATAGAACATGGTAATGTGATTGCTCTTTGCAGTTAACGTTGAAATAATTTATATTACATATAATGTAATATAGAATAAAATATTGATGCCAATTGTGGCGCATGGGCACAAAGAGTGACTGCAAAATCGACTAGTAATAGGTTCGATCCCCAGTCGAGGAAATCAAATATTTATTAACATTTATATTTTCATTTCTTCGCTCCGGTGTCGAGGCAAACCATGGCGTTGAGTTCTGCCACTCAACATGCAATGCCTCAAGAACTCGGAGAGAAGTGGGGAACAGAGTGTCTTAACACTAGGTTCCCTCTGTCTACCCTGCTGTGTGCGGAGTACTGGAGGCATTGCGTGTCGAGTGGCGGAACTCAACGCCGCGCTTTGCCTCGACACCAGAGGGAAGAAATAAAAATATAAATGAAGATTTTCTTTTTATCTGCTCGAGTTGCGATCGAACCAGTCGATTTTACAGTCACATTCTGTGCCTTTGCGCCACGATTGGTCTCAACTGCGTACTAATATAATTATTGTATTACTGTACAGACTTTTTTTTCTGTTCAATTAGACGACTTGCACACTCCCTATATTTTTGCTCTGTCGTTGGCTGTTCCTGCCACCATTATGTTGTGGCGTCTAATTACAAACGTTGAATAGGACTTTTTCTTCAGCTAGATTATCTCTAGCCCGCCGTTACTCTTTCCAAATTAAAAATAAAACTTACATTATTTATTAGTACTAAAAATTTACATATTTGACATCACAATTGACTTTAGTAATAAAATATTTGACATATCCGTGTTACATTTACCGTGAAATATAGATTTTATTAGGCTATCAGCGCTACATAGAGCAGTATCCTATTTTAAATGCATAGCGTAATGATGTCAGCTATTCGTTGGGCATCGTCAGCGCTTGGCTCGACAGGCACTCAACTCGACTCGACTCGAGCTTAAGGCTCGAGCTAACCCGCGGCCTGAGAGTGCTGGCGCGGCGGAAGCAAGCCCTTACGTGCTCGTCGTGACGACACGCCGCCTTTGTCCACCCACTAGGCTTATTTGCTGAACAATGAAAAAGACGAAAGCCTCCGACGTATTTCAGTATTAAACTTTGCGTAAAAAGTATTTAGACGGAAAATATGTCACGATCCCAATAAAATGATATCGCCTTCCTTCACTTTCAAAATTCATTATGTTGATCGATGAATAGCTATTATAAGATTGAAGTGTTCTTTATGAAATTTTTCTTTTCGCTTTAAAAACGATTTTTTTTCATGATGTTCACGTTTTAATTTATGATACGCTTTAAAATATTTCATTCAGACTTATTACGTTACAATTTTCTATGAAAAAATATTAGTGTAAAGGCCTAAACTCAGTAAGCAATATGGTGTAGATAATTTGGTTTATCAAAATATATTCAGAGAGCGCTCGTAGGATGTGGAGTAATCTTGTGAACGAAGGACATGATTTTTTGTTATTAGGCGTTTCAATTTCTCAATTCAGTCGGTCCGTCAGTGCGAGTGAGCGATGCGCGTGTCGAATCTCTGTGACAGGATCGACCCTACACTCAGAGTAGACATACACTGTCATAATATATAACAGGAAATGTTACGGGCTGTGGCTATTTTATTAGATTTTTCTTTATATAAGTCCAGAATAAGCACGTTTACTATTGTGTTTTCCGTTGAATTTAGCGTGCTAAAATAGAACGCAAATTTAAATATTTGCTGACGCCGTGACATCAAACATCGGTTGGTGTAGTCATCAATTAATAATCAATTACTTATAAAGTAAATGATTATTAATTGATGACTACACCACCATTATAAATGTGATAACGATTACGATATCGTTTTGACATAAACGAAGTTGTAAATTCATACAAATTGAAATTCATTCATCATATTATATTAACATAATTGTTATATCCGTTTCCGATCTAACTCTACAATATTTTATTTATTTTATTATTATTATTATTATTCTATCCTGCATTATTATTTTTTCTTTAACGCATAAAAGAGAATATATTTTATTATCGCTATTTTAAAATCATGTCAAATCGAGCGATTTTAGCGAGGAGGATCGAAGGGCACTTGAGGCGAGGGCTACGAGTGCACTCGACAGTCCGTCACATTATTCGACCTACTTAGGACGAGGTGTCCTCCGAACCATCTACTTCATGTCTTTGTATCCTTATTGGAAACCCCTGTACCTATATTATTATTCAGTCTTTTATATGTAAAGCATTACATCCTTTAATTTTTTATAAGTTTTTGCACATATATATCTACAGTGTGCGGTTAGAGATGTTAGTTGTTTTATTTTTGGAAATTTAGCTTTTATTTTTTCCATTTTTTTTTGAAGCAAATTTTATTGTTAGTCTTGGTGCAGGCAAGTCATGTGGCGCAGCGGCACAAAATGTGACTGTAGAATCGACTGTTTGTGGGTTCGATCCCCACTCGAGGAGATTAAAATATTAACTTAAACGAATATTTTCATTTCTTCGCTCTGGTGTCGAGGCAAAGCGCGGCGTTGAGTTCTGTCACTCAACACGCAATGCCTCCAGAATTCAGCAGAAAGTGGGGAACGGAGTGTCTTAACACTACATTCCCTCTGCCTACTCTGATGTGTGCGGGATGGGCGCGTGAAGCTGATTTTAATTTTTTTTGCAACGATCACCCAAATCTTAATTGTGCGTTCATCGAACAAGAAAAATGAACAGCAACACACTTTACTATGTATTTACACAACAGTGAGACTTGTATTTTTGTTAATACAGGACCATTTATGCCAACGCTCGAATGATCCATTAAAAGCTAGCGAACACTTAAGTTCAATTGAATATTTGTGGAACCAAAAAATCGACGCATTAGAGATGGAAGGTGGCGTACTATCAGTCTACAATCAGCAGCAGTCGATTAAATATCGCTGTTAAAAAAGTCTCGGGAAAGATTCTAGAAGAAAAGAGTGTTCTTTGATAGAGAGCATTATTTCCAGATTTCAGTAACGCGTAGAAAAGAGAGTACCATACAAGATCCTAAAACGACAAAACAAAGTAAATGTAACAAGCAACGTAAAATGTCATAAACACGCGGAAGGAACAGAATTCGGCAGAGAGTGAGGAATGGAGGGTCTTAACAGTAGGTTCCCTCTGCCTAGCCTGCTTAAGTAATTAATTCACAATTAAATAATTTAAATTAAGCGTAAAACATTGTATTACCACTACATACCCAAATCATAGAATTAATTTCACCACAATCTTTTTGACATCGTATAATACAAGTTGTACGCAGTTTATTTAATAGTTTGCTCAGTTTAAAAGCTATCAGCAGCTGGGGCGTTCTAGATTATGTCACTCGCAACTGCAGCTAAATTAACCGTTGCTCTGATGGACGGGGATATAATATTAGTATTATACAAAACAAATTATGACGACAAAATCTGATCTAATACGATAAAAATTTTAAGACTATAAATAACAATATAGTAATAAAACTTTATTTAAATATATAAATTATGAAGAAATAAAATCAATTAAGTTGCTAGTGACGCTTTTATTTGGCTTCTATTTTTTTAAGTTTCACGTCGTATCTCGCATAAAGCAGGGTTGCCGACTGAATTGAGAAATTGAAACGCCTAATAACATATGTAGAGAGAGCTTGGGAACCTAGCGTTACTACACTCCATTTCAATTTGGACACTTTCTCTTCTCAATTCTCTAGATATTATATTTTGAGTGGCAAAACTCATCGGCACGTTTTGCCGTGTTACCAAAGCGAGGACATAAAAATACTAAAATAATTTCCTTTTCCCCGAGTGCGAATCGAACTCACAACCGTCGCGTTTACAGTCGAACGTTTGCTACTGTTTGTACTAGAAGCATACAGAAATAAATTTGGTACATATATATGTGTATGAAATAGAACTAAACATAAATCAATATTCATATAACATACCCCACCACGATATAAAACAAATTTTACATAAAAATGAAGTGGTCAAACACGAACCATAATAATATGAACGGTTCGATATCTCCGGCGAGTGACAGGCGCCGCCATATTGGTCGCATAAATCAAGTCGGCGAAGTGACACCGGCGTAAGCGATCGAGTGTCAGCTCGTCTAGAAATAAAAGCAAAGGGATTTTTCACTAGTTGAGTGGTTTGCTCTGAGGTATGCGATCAAATTTGTCTCGAACACCACTGATTTTTATTTTAGTGAAATCATTTACTTTTTTTTATTTGATAAAAAAAAATGAATACCAAAGAAAATGTTTCAAAATGTAAAGCTTGAGTTGTGCTTAAAAAATAATCAAAGAAATTAATATATAGTATAATTTGAGTATTTTTTAAATTTTGTACATGCCTCGTTGTTATGACGTTATTGTAGTACAATTGACACTTGCTTAATTGAAAGCTGTCTTACAAATATTGTACAGGGTAGGCGTAGGCAGTGGGAATATAGTGTCATGTATAAAAATCTCTTTTCCCATTAAGAGATTTGCTTCCAGAATTTGATGAAAAGTGGGGAAACTTCCACCGAATTCTCGAAGCATCGTATCGTTGAATGCCGGAGCTCAACACCGCTTTACATTACCGTACCAGAGCGAAGGAAGAAAATATGAAATATTTAATTCCTCCGAGCCGGAATAGAACCTTCATGCTTACAGTCGCACGCTATGAACCTGCGCCACGATGGCCTTAAATTTCACTTGATGGTAAATATATAGATTTATATATATACGTATTTACGAAGTAAGAATACGTATTCGTTTTTACGAAGAAACGAAACTAGCATTGAGTTCTAGAACAAGATGATTTATACATTTATAAGTCAAGTCTGACTTGTTTCGAAGAATGCAAGAGACGCGTTATTATTTACCAATTATATAATTTGATCTCATGAGGTCACTTCTCTCTACCTGACACTGGTCCTTACGAAACCAATATCTGGAATGTGTGATATAAAATACACTAGTGAGTGTAAGGTTGCTGGTGTAATATAGCAATATATTAAAAATTAATTTCAATATAGATAAAATTTATACCATTGGGAACGTCATGGACACCGGTCTAGACGCTAGCGTCAAGTTTCGCGGTCACACGCCGCAAGATACATTCCCCAACGATGATTCCAGTTACAAATCAACTCACTTGGGATGCAATCAGTTTCATCCTACCAGATTTTTATACGCCGATAAGTTAAATATTACGTGTATATGAATTAAATTAATAGATTATTAACTTAGAAAACATAAGTAACCGTAATATTTTTTATTTAATGTATTAGAATAAATAAATTTTACAACTATAAGTAACATTTTATACAATTTCAAAGATAAACTTATTTCGGATAAATTAAATGAAAAACAAACTGTACCGCACTTGACATCCGATATTTCAATAAACCTTCGGCTTTGGTAAAAGAAAATGGAGAGGCTAAAAATTACATTACAAAGGTTCCTCAGCGCCGAATATGTATTACTTATTTTAGGAAGGCAAGATACGACGACGTATGTAAAAAAGTACAGATAGAAAAAAAGTAAGAACAATACAATATGCTTTCAAAATTACATGAATTTACAAAATGCTCTCATTAATTTTTTACACTTAGGCAATGGTTATTCTTATTATTGTCATAGAGTTCATATAGATACTCCCTCAAAAACTAATCTTTTAAAATCAAACTGTTATTATCTTATTGAATATTGTGAACGCCGTTGCGCCATTCGTAAAATATTCTACGGACAGCTCCCTAAACGTTTAATATTGGATAAAATACACCCTAGCGTTCCGTGCTCCCTCCGTTGTTCATATCGGCATGTTATTCAGATTATACACGAATATTTCAATGCTTTCTACTAAATTACAACTCACGAAACTCTTTTACTTAACGTGGCTGAGTGAAGCGTGCTTCGGAGTAACTTCGTATTATAACATACGAAGTAGCGAGCCGCGAATTTGCTTTGTTACGGTTGCGGTACCGGTACGGTGGGACTCTTGATTAGATTTATCTTGCTTTTTCTTAAAAAATATATAGATATGTGGAACGTATTATAAATAGATACTATAATGTTGGAAACAATAAATTTGATTTACATATGTAAATCAAAGTCATTTTAAATTTTAAATTTCAATATCAAGCAAAAATAATAAAGTTAATTTATTAGTATAATGAATATTTATTATATTTATATCTAATAAGGAATATAAATAAAATACAAAACGACCCATATGGTTAGTAAACGAAAAATACACTTTAGAGGTTACACATTAGAGGGCTCTGTCTTAAATTGTTAAAGAATGGATTTCCCTGAGCGTGTACTCCCGTTCCATTATTCTAAACAACGAATAAATTTACCTATGGAAAACAAATCAATTGTATTAATTTTGAGCGGCTGCGGTTGCTGTACTACTTGATCGAGTTACTTATACTGCTACTCTCTCTGGTTTTTTTGTTGCACTGTAGTATAGAAGTTTCAGTGAACCCTTTTTCGACAAACAAACCAATTAAAGCGGCCTTTGAAATGGTTACGTGGAGGTAAAAAAAACGTGGTAAATGGCAACTGTCAGCATTTCGGACGAACACAGTGTCCTTTAATTAGATTTGGTAGCGGGTGTAACCGGCTTACTCCAGCTTAGCCGGTGCCCGTGCCACTGCAAAAATGACATACTAATTGGCTTAGAACATTGCGTACGTATTTCAATATCCAATATTCTGTTTAATGGTGCCTCCTAAAAGGTCGCCGTTTCAGGTTACCGTTGTCGATACGGATTATCGGTGTACGGTATACTCGTTATTTTGTTTTCGCTAAAGAGAGATCACTAGTGTTATATTTTGTTACGTGCAGTTTATTTATTTGGTGACGCTCAAAGAAATAAATTGCATTGGAGTACAAAATAAGCGACATTTAAAGGATTTTTTTTATAAAAAATAAATAGCTATTATAAAACACGGGATATAATAAACGTAGCTAACATTTTCCCATATTTTTATTTGAATGTCAAAGGTCTCAAGATTTTGTGTTGTTCGTCGTGTCGACATCCGCAAAGCTGGTGCACCGGATGTGTTACGTCGGAGTCAATATCTCCGGTTTTCCAGTTCTACTGTTATTAGTTTTGTTCACGGCATCAAACGTACTCACTTAAGAATGTGCTCACTTATATATAGTGTTTGTTTTCTTAGTCTAAATTACTGAATGTAAACTATTGGATTTTTTAAATATTTTAGTTAATATATACGAAAGTTAAAATACAATGTCTTACATGGAGATGCTAGCTACCTAGAACGATATATTTTTCGATACTTCAATTGTTTATTATATTAAGTGAAGTGGAACCCATTACAGAATACGTTCGATTTAAGGAGAATAAGGTAAAACGTATCTTCAGTTGAGATCTGTTTTGCTTACAAATATTTTGAAATATTTGTTAATGTAAGCGCGCCTTAGTCGCGTCGAGGCAACCGAGTGTACCTAACCGTGTGACGTTCTGTAGAGCAACAACGCTTTCATTTGTGTTTCCGACTTTTATTTGTTAATGCGCCCGGTATATTAACGAGCACCAGTGGAGGTTCAACTTAAATATGCATTTCAAAGTTTTTAGTGGTTAAAAAGTGTCTAACGAGGAAACTAAGACTGTGGAGGCTGTTTTAGTGCTCGTTCCGTAAATATTCACTCCGTTCAACGTGCTCGAAATGGTTATTTTATACAGTGGAACAGTTTATTAATTCAGATTTGGTTTAAATAATAACTAGTTAAATTATATGTGACAAAAAATATAGATATAGAAAATTCATATACTTAATTAAAAACATAAAAGGTAAACTTATATGTATGTATGTATTTAAAAAATACATTTTATCGTGAAAATTATATAGCTTATAATTCAAAAATATTTTGTATCCCATTTTAAGTTGAATATTGACGGCTTACAGTTGACACACTTTACGTTCGCCGCTAAAGCTTTTTTAATTAACAAGAAATTATATAATAAAAAATGGGGGAAAATATTATTATATGAATATAACAAGGCTTTATTTCACATAAAGGAATTCACATTACATTCTTAGCGTGCATAGCGCCTTTATACCTTCATACATATTCATTACTACGAGACGTCCACTTGACCACAAGGAAATTCTCACTTACATTCAAATAGCCTACGTTGCTATACTGTTATTGGTATATGCTTATTTGATGAACAATTATTAGCGAGACTTTAATTTGTTTTATACAGATTTGTAATATTAAATTTTATTGGGGTTTGTGGATTGCTTTCCATATAGAACTTATGGTTGTAAGATAATTATAAATTTTAAATGTCGATGTTAATTCTGGAACTAGATAATGTGTTTGCATGTTGTTTATAGAATGCAAAGTTATTAAAACCAATAATTAGTAACCAATAATAACAACATTTTTACTGTCCCTTTTTTTTATTTGGTGAGCTAATATTGACATCTGCCTGCGTACTTTTTATACTCGTATACTCATTTAAAAAAAATGGCGAAGTAAGATTGAAGCTGCACATTTTACAAACGCGAATGCTTTCCAGACAATGAAACTTCATATTTATATTATGCTCAACAGTAGTTTCTATATTGTCAATTCCTATTAAACATATTATAGCATTGCTACCAAAACAATATTTTTTATATATTTGTTGTATGATGTATTTCAGAGGTTTCTTTTATTTTTTTCTAAATAATTCTTACCAATGTTACTAGTGAAGGAAGCGTAAGCGTATATACATTTTTTTATCATATAATATGTAAAGAAATATAGCGACAAATATAAAATAAAATAAAACCAATTCAAAGAAGGTGAAATCGCTTCCAGGCCAGTATCGAATAAATATCTAGTAATAATAGTACAATCCCATTCTGTAATAACGGCGAGTATAGCGTTCATTGTTGGGTGCACGAAGAAATATCAAAGCCCCCACGCTAGTGGACCAGAAATCTACTTTATATTTAGAGCTAAGTGTTACTTAAGCTACAGTTCGATAAGTTATTTTTGTGGTACGAATAGATATACGTACTTTATATTGATGATGAGAGTCAGCATATGTTTCAGCTTTTAGAAGTCTCTCATATCTTTTTTGATGCAGCAATTAGAATTGCTATTCTATTATTTTTCTCCAGATACTTAAGATTTGAAGATTTTTACATGTTATCAAAACAAAATGGCTTATAATTTATTAACAACATTAAAAATATTTAAACCTTTAGTTGTTGAATACACGAAGTATGTAGTTAAATAATATGCAAACAATTTTGATTTGAGTAAAGATGGAACATTATATTATATTCAATTCAGAAATAGATATATAATACCGTAAACATATTTCGATATTACACGCTAAGTGCTTTACCGTCATGATTAGTCGGCCTATAACCCAATTACTGACCTGGGCGTTTCCAATTGATTTTCATATCGTAGTAGATTTATTGGTATTATAGGTTTCAAATCAAGTACGGTGGACGGTTTAAAAGGGGACATTTTAAAACATAACTGTAGTTAACATGTGTAAATGTATATAAATCTAATGGTTCTGTTTTTAATTAGGTAACTTTGAAACGTGTTTCATATAATTTCAGTATTATAATAATTGAAAAAAAAAAGGAAAAACGGTTCAATTGTTAATTAACGAATAGTTATTCAAGTTAACTTTAACATGTTTAGCAATTAACGAAGTATGGAACGGTATCTAGCACATCACCCCATTACTTCGTCGCATGTCGTCCATATACAAATAATTCATACACCCTTAGCTGGTAATGGCCTTTTAGCTGTCCGCTTTACCTTTAAATGTAGTTAGCCTGATGTGCTTACAAACTATAGCTTTAAAGTAAATGTAAAACAAATGTCAATTTGTACAGTACTTTTATTTATTTATTTTTCTAGCTTCACGCTGTATTCCGCCTATAATAGGGTAGGTAGAGGGAATTCAATGTTAAGATTCTCCGTTTTCCACGTTCCGCCAGATGAGGCATTACACATTGAGTAGCAAATCTCAATGGCATGCTTTGCCGTGTTACGTGAGAAAATAATATTTTTATCTCCTCGCTAATAAATAATAATTAATTCCCCCGAGCGGGAATAGAACACACAGCCGTCACTTTTATAGTCACACGCTTCACCCTGACGTCCTCAACAGTACTTTTGCATTTATAACGTTCGCGGCCACCACTCATATATTATTACGCGGTTTATGACTTCTTTCTACAGCTAATATTAAGTCTGGGTAAATGTAGCCGCCATGAAATGTCTGAATATAATTTATTTAGTTTACAAATAGTCATTTAAAATACTAAGTTGACTTATTTTTCTATACTGTTTAGTGTAATAAAGTAAACAAAGGTGGTTCGTGAGACGTTAAAATATTAATATACAATAGTAATATTAAATAGAAATATATATTGAACTGTATAATAATATTATGAAGCTGAAAAATTTGGTTTAACTGACTTATCTCGGGAATTACTTCTTCGAATTGAATAAATATGTTTATATATATTCAATATTACATCACTAATCGTCCATTTGGCCACGTGGGTGAAGCCGTAGGTAAGTGCTCGTTTTATATGTAACTCCTACAGATCAATTCAACACATCAATAAATAAATATAATCTAATTTAAAATGTAGAGGCCAGTCGTGGCGCAGTGGCAAAAAGTGCGACTGTAAAACCGATTGGTTGTGGGTTCGATCCCCACTCGAGGAGATGAAATATT